>JAULJZ010032305.1:0-15012 GCA_032270985.1 Heliamphora pulchella
TGGATAGAATATACGGACTATGCATTCATACATCACAAATATAAATATGAAATCATAAATGCAAAATCATCTCAAATTGCTTCTCATTAATCTGCCAGAGATCCAGAATAAAATACATAAAAAGTATGATTTTTCAGTATGCATTCCCAACACAACTATTCAATCAAATATGAATAAAATAATAAAAAAAAAACTGGGATTAGAATGCTTGAAAAACAAAGTTAGCACAGTTAGTTCTAAAGCTATCCAACCCCTCGATTAACAGTAAACAAAATCAAAACGGCTCCGATTCCAATTATTAGAGGCAAACTTCCAAGATCATTGATTTGTAAATAATTTTTTTAAAAAATAAAATTGAATGGACAGTCACCGAAATAGGCTCTAAATAAAAACTTTTGATATTAAACAATAAAAATAAAAATATGTGCCACCATAGTGAATTCAGACGAATACCTTTTTGTCAATTCTTTAACTACGAACTTTGATTTCTCAAGTTGAAACTCTGATCAGATCTTCTACTGTAATCCCGATGCGATTTCCAAATGTAGTGTGAGTTACAATCCTTCGAGAACTGATACTGGCAGAACTTGGACAACCTTAGTCTTGAAAGACAACTTATAAATTTGGTTTAACCTACCTGCATATTTATAAGGTTATGGCAGGGACCTGTAGAGTAATTATGATATAAACTTTTAGTGTAACCCAGATACCCATCTAACGATTTCTGCAAAATGGAAAACCACTCAGAGATTTCTATAATTATGAAAACCTTGCAGCGGTTTCGCAATTTTCATAAAATACTAAATTATAGTTCATACCACTAAAGAATTGTAACTGCACTCTTAGTCATAATCTTAAGACCAATTTGTATTGAGCTCCTATTATTAAATGCTTAACTCATCTCCCCACGTTAAGATTTTCGATACTCGCCAATTAAATTTAATTACTGATAATTTAATTTAATCGACATCTTTAAAATTCCTTAAGTTCTTCTGCTTAACTTATTTAACTGCCGGATAATTAAATCCACCTGTAGGGTTTGGCCCAGTCAAAACTTATAAACTTTCTTAAGGGAGCATAGTTAATCCCGAATAATTGAGATATAGATTCTGTCAATAATTAATAATCACCATATAATTAATACAAATATCCAACTCACCGGGACTATAGACCCATAAAAGATCGCGCCATCTAATGAATCAAAACAACGAATATTAAATATACGCAAATAATAATTATTTCAAGATTAAGAGTATATACACTCATAATAACCTTGGAGAGTGAATTAATTTATATAGTCAGTATAAAATTAATTACCCAAATGTGGTCCTGTTCAATACACACAAAGTGTACTAGCACAGCGAGTTGGAAGAATTGACGACGCTATTATCTATTCCACGTAATCAAGGCAGGCTTACTAAAATTCTGTGCTACAGTCGTACCAATGGTTTATCCATTTCCATCTAAACTGTGAACAAAATTTTATAATCTGCATGAATCTATAATCTAGTTTTCTGTGTAAAAATCGTACTTAATACACCAAATTAAATACTGTACAGAATAAAGGACAATCATGCATAACATTAAAGAAATGATATTGCATTTATTGCTCATTAAGATTCTCATAAAATGAAAAAATAATAATTTTATTAAAATAAAATTAAATACTAAAACCAAATAAAATTTATGATTTTTAGTATACGACCCTGACATCATAGTGCTTTAGGGCTTGAAAAAACCTAAGAATCATCTCACGAACTTAAAACCTTGATAATTCTTCGCATATGATTAGGGTTTTAGAATAGAGGGATGCCTAGTCCTCTAAGACTTGGAAAAACCTAAGAATCATCTTACGAATTTAGGACCTAGATAATGCTTTGCATATGACTAAGGTTCTTAAAAGAATGTGATGCCTAGTCCTCTAGGGCTTGGAAAAACCTAAGGATCGTCTCACGAACTTAGGATCTACTTCGCATAAGACTAGGGTTCGTTGAAGAGAGGGATGCCTAGTCCTCTATGGCTTTGAAAAACCTAAGGATCATCTCACGAACTTCGGACCTAGACAATGCTTCGCATATGACTAGGGTTCTTAGAAGAGAGGGATGTCTAGTCCTTTAGGGCTTGAAAAAACTTAAGAGTAGTCTCACAAACTTAGGACCTAGAGAATGCTTTTCATATGACTAGGGTTTTTAGAAGAGTGGGATGCCTAATTCTCTAGAGCTTGAGAAAATCTAAGGATTGTCTCACAAACTTAGCACCTAGACAATGCTTCGCATTTTACTAAGGCTTTAGAAGAGAGGGATGCCTAATCCTTTAGGGCTTGGAAAAACCTAAGAATCGTTTCACGATCTTAGGACCTAGAATATGGTTTGCATGTCTAGGGTTTTTAGAAGAGAGGGATACCTAGTCCTTTAGGACTTAAAAAAACCTAAGGATCGTCTCACAAACGAAGGTCCTAGACAATGCTTCGCATTTGACTAGGGTTTGAAAAGAGGGAAAGAGGACTTGGCGCGAGTGATGACCCTTGCTGCTTCCTTCTTCTTTTCTTTTCTCTTTTATTTCTTGTACATGGAGGCATGTGTGTCTGTTTCTTTACTTGGGCCTACGTGCCTGCTTATACACTTGATGCACTGCACATGTATACATTAATGTTTTGATTGGGACATGTTTTCGTGCCTTTAGATTGCATTATGTTCATTATGCATGCTTATTTTTTTTCATACATATGAAAACATGTTTTCAATCACTCGAATCTTTTATTATGCATGATGTATGTTTGTGAGTTGAATATTTTTCCTGTGAGCCCATTTTTGTGTTGCGAGTTACTTACAGGTTCTTGGTAAGGATGCTAGCAAGAAAGGGAACTGTTGTTAAAACTTTTCTAAAGGAAAAAGGTTGCAGCCATGAAGAAAAATCTTGCTGCCATGATGTTTGAAAGTGGCAGAATGGAAGATTGGAGTTCATGGCCGTGAAGTTTGAAGGCGGAGCTTTTTGGCACAAAAAACAGAGCTGATTCTATGGTCCTCTTCTTTTTAGCTTTATAAAAGGGAATCCTCTGGTCTAGATCCCACTGCCTGATATATTCTTCATTCTCCTTGTCTCTCTATGGCTTATTCTTTCAACAACCACCTTTTATCATGGATGGACGAGTTCTCTTAGGTTGAACGCAAGAACTTGTCAAATTTGGCTTGAATGTGCTATTCTCCTTGAAGACCATGAGAATTGATTGGCATCTTCTGAGAGGAGCTACCCAACTTTGGGGTCCTAATGTGCACGTGTTTCATTTTGGATATGAGGAGCTATACCCAACAATAGAGGACTTTTTCGCTATTCTTGAGATCTCATCTTGGGACGGAGTCATAGTTCCTACTCCATTTTCGAGTCCCAAGGGCCGGTTAATGCAACCTTGTAGCTACTCCAAACGTGAGGCTTCGCTTGTCATCCATGATGGAGATCTTGATGTGGTTCGGATCATTGATTGATTTCGACCCCGTCAGCTCTAGCGTCGTTATGCTCTTTGTATATGTTTATTGGCCCGTTTTCTTTTGTGGTCCTCTGATAGACGGGCTAGTTCTTTTTTTATATGTCGATGTAGCTCATGAGAGCCAGGATCCCACTCCACTAGTCCTTGCTGAGACACTTCTCAGGCTTGATGCAGTCCGTACAGAGGGTGCCCCTTGTTTCCCGGACAGTGCTTTATTGTTACAGGTATTCACTCGACTCTCCTTTTTTTGTACTTCTCTATATTTTTAGCTCAGCTTTCATTTTTCTCTATTTCTTTCTATCTTTTCCCACTCAACTCTCCTCTTTCTATATTTCTCTCATTTTTTGTATCTCTTTATCTTTTCCTACTTAGCTCTCATTTTATTTTGTATTTCTCTCTATCTCAGCTCTCATTTTTTTGTATTTCTCTCTATTTTACAGCTCAGCTCTTTTTTTTCTTTATTTCTCTTAGGTTTGGCAGATGGAGAAGTTGAATTTGCTGGAGAAACCCATGTCCGATAACTATAGAGTGAAGTTATTTGTCCATTATCGAGCTTACTGGCTCCACTCCACTAAAGCTGCTTGGAAGGATTAGGGAGGACATTTCTTGGCAATGCCCCTGGTTGAAGATTTCCTTTATGACTACTGCAACCATAGATCACCTTGGGGTCATGTTGATTGGCTTGAAGCTGGCTACTTTTTATCATCCATACCACATTTTTCGTCAGCTCGAGCACACTCAGACTAGACCTGAAGCTGTTGTGAGCCATCTATATAGTTCTCCTCATTGAGCTCCCTTCTTGGGCCAGTACCGGCGAGCTTGGTCTTCTTGACCAACGATGCCAGTTAGTAGCGAGTTTGATGGCGAGCTTTTAGGGATTGTGAAGCTTGGTTGGGGAAGGAGCTAGAGCATGGTGAAAAGCGAGGAGGAGACACAAGAAGAAGGAAGACTTGACTTTTCTTTGTTGTGCCCTCATCACTTGATGCTTTCCTTTTGGGTTTTTTAGAGAAAAAGCTGAGGACTTCCGATCCTCTCTTGTTTTTAGAATCATACTAAATCAGTAAAACTTATTAATGAAAGTTTCTTCGCTTCTAGTTTGTGATGATTTTTGAAACTGTTCCTTAGATTTTTGTTTTTGCAACATAACCAATTTATTAAAAAAATTGAAAGTAAGCTTTTACATTGATCAACTATTAAAGGATGGCTTTGAACAAAGGTCTGGGCGAAACTTTTGACAGAAGCTGCCTACGTACCTCTGAGGAAGAAAATCAGACCACAACGTAGTTCGAGGATTGGGTTGCACTTTGGTATTGACACTCTCTTTTTCATTACCCTAACTTTTGCTAAGGACACCCTTTCAGATTTTTGGACTTTTGGGTTGCTCTAATTTTTGTCTGGGCCGCCTTTACGATTTTCAAACCTGCGAGCTTTTCTCTTTATTTCTATTTTTCTCTCAAGGATAAAACCTTTTAAGCTGATCCGAGTTGATTGGCGTAGAAAATACATTCCCATCCAGTTCCTTAAGAATAGCGGCTCCTTCTGACATCATGATTTTGATAAGATAAGGCCCGGCTCAATTAGGTTTGAGCTTTCCCCTTGGTTGGGTAGAAGATCAGGGCCTTGATCTCTTTGAGAACCAAATAACCTTCTTTCAAATTTTGAGACTTAACCTCCTTGTTAAATGCTCGAGCTATTCTTCTCTGGTACCCTTGGATGTGAAATAGCGTTCTGAGCTTCCTTTCGTTAAATAAAGGCAACTCTTCAAGCCTATCCCTTTTCCAATCTGATTATGAAATGCCGCTTTCGGCTATTATCCTTAAGGACAGAATCTCCAGTTCTATGGGAAGACTGCTTCCATTCCATAAACCAATGCATAAGGTGTTGCTCCAGTGGAAGCCCTGATCAATGTTTAATATCCCCAAAGTGCGAATGCTAGCTTCTCTGGTCATTCTCTACTTCCCTCTATCATTATCTATAGGATCTTCTTCATGTTTTTGTTGGCGGCTTCTACAGCTCCATTAGTTTGGATAAACTTATGATTGGTGATTCGATATTTCTCTAAGAGATCCAAAACTCCTCCTTGGAAGTGAGAATAATTATCAGAAATTATCTCGTGCAGAACCTCGTATCGACAGATGAGGTTGTCCTTGATGAACTTGGCTACTTGGGAAGCTTTCAGAACAAAGTAGGAGGCAGCTTTGACCCACTTTGTGATGTAGTTGATTGCTACAAGAATAAACTCATGTCCATTCGATGCTTTAGGTGTGATCTTCCCTATCACGTCAATTTCCTAAACTGAAAATGGCCACGATGATGTCATATTATAGAGCCGAGAGGGTGGTACATGCATGAGGTTTGCGTGAATTTTATATATTTGGCATCTTCGAACAAACTGATGACAGTTTGTTTCCATCGTCATCCAAAAGTATCCTTGGCGCAGGATCTTCTTAGCCAGCATTATCTCACTTGTGTGAGGTCTGTAAACTCCTCTTTGAACTTCTCTCATCAACTCGTGTCCTTCTTCTGTGTCAATGCAGAGTTTATTAACTCCCAGATATCCCCTTTTGTACAGTCTCCCTCCACAGATCACAAACCGCGCAGCGAGTCTCCTGATAGCTCTTTGATCCTTTTTGTTAGCTCGGTTAGGATACTTTCCCTTCTCAATGAAATTCTGAATGTCGTGATACCATGGTAGCCCGACATTGACTTCTTGGGCAACGATGATATTATTGATCACAGGCATATCCCTTTGTTGAATATCCAAAGGCTTCATCCTTATCCCAAGTGGTATGTCTATGATCAATGCTAGAGTAGTCAAAGCATCAGCGAACTTATCCTACAACCTTGCAGTGTTATCTACCAACACATCTATGTGGGGGGAGAGGGAAGTCATCCTTAGGACTAGCTCTGTTAAGATATTTGAAATCAACACACACTCAGATTCTTCTGTCTTTCTTTGGGACATGGACGATGTTAGCAACCCACTTCGAGTATTCCATAACCATGGAAAATCCAACATCTATTTGCTTGGTGACTTCCTCCTTAATCTTAAGGGCCCAGTCTGGCCTGATTCATTTGAGCTTCTGTTTAACGGGTTTGGCGTCGGGGTAGAGTGGGATTTGATGTTTGTACGTGTTGGAGGCAAAACTGTCAAGATCATTATTTTTGTAAACGATTATTAAATAAAAAAAATAATTAGACAGAAAATCGCCGAAACAAGCTCGAGATAAAATTTTTGATGTCTAACGATCAAAATAAAAACTCGTGCCACCACAGTTAATTTAGAAGAATACCTTTTTAGTCAATTCTTCAACTACGATTTTTGATTCCGAGTTGAAGCTCTTGTCAGACCTTCTACTGTATTCTCTTATGCAACTTCTGAATGTAGTGTGGACTATGATCCTTTGAGAACTTGTACCGGCAAAACCAGTACAGTTTTAGTCTTAAAGACAAGTTATGAAAATGGTTCAGCTTACCCGTATATTTATAGGGCTACAACAAGGACCTGTGGAGTAATTATGAATTAAATTTCTAGTGGAACACAGATACGTATCTAGCTATTTCTGTAATTAAGCAAACCTCATAGTGGTATCTGTAGTTATGAAAATCTTGCAGGGTTTATAAAACACTAAATTACAGTTCACACCACTAGAGAACTATAATTATACTCTGACCCACAATCTCAATACCATTTTGCATTGAGCTCTTGTTTTTAAATGCTTAACATTTTTCTCCACTTTAAGATTTTTTATACTCGCCAATTAAATTTAATTACTAACAATTTAATTTAATCAGTATCTTAATATTCTTTAAGTCTTTCCGCTTATAACTTATTTGACCGCCAGTTAATGAAAACTACCTGCAGAGTTTTGCCCGGTCAAAACTTATAAATTTCCTTAAGAAAGTATCGTCAATCCTATTTTTCGAGACGTGAATTCTGTCAATAATTAATATTCACTATATAAATAATACCGCTATCCAATTCACCGAGAATATAGACTCATATAAGATCGCACCCTCTAATGAATCAAAACAACGAATATTAAAAATACGTAAATTAATAATTATTACAGGATTAAGAGTATAAACACTATTCATAATAACCTTGGGGTGTGAATTAATTTACATAGTCAGTATAAAATTATTTACCCTAATGTGTCTCGTTCAATACACGCAAAGTATACTAGCATAGAGAGTCGGAACAATAGACGACGCTATTATTTATTCTCCGTAATCAAGACAGGCTTACTGAGACTTTGTGCTATAGTCATATCAATGGTATGCCCATTTTCATCTAAACTGTGAATATAAAATTTATATTCTATAAGAACATAAAATCTGATCTTTTGTGTGCAAGCTGTACTCTACACACCAGATTAAATACTATACAGAATAAATAGCATCCATACATAATATTAAAAAAATAATATACATACATTGTTCATTAAGTTTATCATAAAATGAAAAATTAATTTTATTAAAATAAAATTAAATACTAAAAACATGATTTTCAGTATACCAATCAAACAATCTCCCACTTATACTCAAAATCATGCTGCCGTACATCTAATTCCCATGCCCTCTACATGACTATCAGAAGTCTTAATCGGTAAACTCTTTCTAAAAAGATCTACAAGATTGTCTCTTGATGCAAACTTGGTCACAGTAACATCATCTCTCTGTATAATTTCTTGTATCAGGTAACACTTCTACTAAATGTGCTTTCTTTTCTTGTGGAGTCTTGGTTCATTCGAGTTTGCAACCGTTCTGCTATTATCACAATAAAGTGTAATAGCTCACTGAACTGAAGGGACCACCTCTAGATCAAATAGGAAGTTCCTAAGCCAAACGGCCTCCTTGGCTGCTTCAGAAGCTGCCACGTACTCGGCCTCCATGGTGGAATCCGCAATGTAGGACTGTTTGATACTCTTCTAACTTATAGGTCCACCTTCTAAGGTAAACATATATCCTAAGGTAGACTTACGAGAATCCTTGCCAGACTTAAAATTTGAGTTTGTGTACCCCAAAGGTACTAGACTGCCTGCTTGGTAAACCAATATATAATCTTTAGTCCTTTTTCAGGTACTTGATTATATTCTTTACCGCAGTTCAATGCTCCTGTCTCGGGTTAGACTGATATTTGCTAGCCATGCCAACGGCAAAGCAGATGTTGGGTTTAATACAAAGCATAACATACATGAGGCTTTCTGCTGTCAAAGCATAAGAAACCGCCTTTATTTTCTTTATCTCATCAATTATTTTCTTTATCTCATCAGGTGTCTTAGAACACTGATCATTGTTTAGAGTGATTCCATACCTGAAAGAGAGAAAGCCTTTTTCTAGAATCCTGCATGCTAAAGCGAGCAAGGATATCATCGATATACTTTGCTTGTGATAAGCCCAAGATCCTTTGTCTCTGATCTCGCACAAGCTTGATCCCAAGAATGTGACTGCCTTCTCCCAAGTCCTTTATATCGAACTGTCCAAATAAACATACTTTAACCGTAGATAATGCCCCTACATCATTTGCGATGAGCAAGATATCGTCTACATAAAGTACTAGGAAGATCACCACGCTTCCGTCATACTTCTTGTACACACAGGACTCATCCAAACTTTAATAAAAATCATAAAACTTTATGGCTTGATCAAATCGACTGTTCTATGACCTCGATGCCTGCTTAAGTCTATAAATGGATCTCTTAAGCTTGCATAACATGTGCTCTTGGCCATTTGCAATGAATCAGTCTAGTTGTATCATATAGATACACTCGTCAATACTTTTGTTAAAGAAAGCTGGCTTGACATCCATTTGCCAGATTTCATAATCGAAATGAGCAATAATAGATAAGAGAATCCGAATAGACTTAAACATGGTTACCGGCGAAAAAGTTTCCTCATAATCGATCCCTTCTTTCCGAGCGAACCCTTTTGTAACAAGCCTAACTTTGAAGGTTTCAACCTTTCTATCTGCTCCTCTCTTCCTCTTGTATATCCACTTGCATCCAATAAATTTTATCCCTTCGGGTGGTTCTACAAGTCCCCAAACCTGATTAGAATACATAGATTCTATCTTTGAATTCATAACCCTTTGCTAAAGTTCTGCATCTTTGTCCTAAAGTGCTTCATTGTAGTTACAGGGTTCGGTATCTAGTTCTATCGGGATCTTATCAAAAGGCTCTCCTAAGAACATATACCGATCAGGTTAATGAACAACCCTCCCACTAAGATGAGGCACTGCCTTTATCTGTGTACTAGCAGTAACATGCTGTGCAGAATCTAAATCCTGTGTATCAGAATCATGTTCATGATTTGCACCTGTCCCGATAATCCTCTTACTATGATGAGGCAATGCGATATTAGTGACTTATGGTTCCTCTTTTGTTATACTGTTATTTTCTCTCAATTCTTTCAGAATAATATTACTTTTGGGCCTGTGATCGATAATATAATCCTCTTCCAAGAAGTGGGCATTGGTGCTAACAACAAGCTTCTGATCCGTAGGATTATAAAACAGACCACCATTCATTCCCTTGGAATACCCCACAAAGAAACAGACTTCTGTCCTTAGTTCCAACTTACTCGTGTTCCCTTTCAGCACATGTGCTGGACACCCTTAAATCTTAATGTGTTTTAGACTAGGCTTGCGCCCGGTCCATAATTCTATGGGAGTAAGAGGTACTGACTTAGAAGGTATCGAGTTTAGAATGTAAGCTGCTGTCACTTATACGAGTCCCCAAAATAAATTGAGTAATCCTTAATAACTCATCATAGACCTTAGCATCTTTATAAGAGTCTTATTCCTTCTTTCTACTACACTATTTTGCTGGAAAGTGACAGGTGCAGTCAATTGGGATATAATCCCTTCTGATGAAAGGTAATCTCTAAATTCTCCAAAGAGGTATTCCCCCCCACGGTTGGATCGCAGTGATTTGATACATTTACCCAGACACTTCTCCGCCTCCACCTTGAATTCTTTGAATTTCTTAAAGCATTTAAACTTACGGTGCATCATGTAAATGTATTAATACCTTGAGTAGTCATCAATGAAGCTGATGAAGTACTCAAAGCAACCTCTAGCCCGGATTGTCGTAGGACTACACACATCAGAGTGAACCAGTTCCAACGGTTCTTTAGCTCTATAGCCTTTGGTCAAAAAGGGCATCTTGGTCATTTTTCCTTCTAAGCAAGATTCACAGACTAGAAGTGCCTCTACTTTCAATGAACTCAAAAGTCCATCTGCTACCAGTCTGTTTATTCTTTTTAGATTAATATGACCCAATCGTAAGTGCCAAAGAAATGTTTGGTTCATTAAGGAAGGAAACTTTCTCTTATATGGTAAATTAAATGTATTATTCATTTTAATTAGTTGCAGTATAGAAAAGATTGAAGTAATAACATAAAGATCATCCACTAATGTACCAGAATAGATAACCCCTTTATTATCCTTAATAACCACATAGTTATTAAAAAAAATCAAATATCCGTCTTTAACTAATCGAGAAATAGAAACTAAGTTCCTTCTAATGGAAGATACATAAAGACAATATCTCAATATTAAAACCCAATTTCTACTATAATTGAGAGTGACATCTCCCACCGTAACTGTTGTTACCTTTGTATCATTGCCCATATGCAGGTAAATTTCTCTATCACTAAGTTGTCAGGTTTTCTTGAACCCCTGCAACGAATTACAGACATGGTTAGTGGCTCCCGTATCTACACACCAGGTACCGATAGACAACACCGCTAAACATGTTTCTGTAATCAGTGAACATAAATTACCCTGTTTGTTCAGCTTGTTGAGATAAACTGAACATAACTTTTTCTAGTGCCATGTCTGGTTGTAGTGAAAACATCTGCCTTTTGGCTTTTTCACACTAGTCAGTGGCCCACTAACTGCCTTTGAAATCATGCCACCCTGTTTCTGTACCTTTTTCTTCTTCATGCCTTTCAGCCCAGATGAAGAACCATTTTCAGAAATAAACACATTTGTTGGCATTGAAGGAATACTCTTGTTAGTCAAAGTTATATCCAAGTTACCTTTCTTGTCAACAAAATTCGATCCCGTTAGTTTGTTTTCTTTGAGTATAACCGTGAGTGAATTGAAAGCTATTTCATTCGTGAGAATCACATAATTAAAATTAACCATTAATTAGGACAAACAAAACTTTGAATTTATTTTAATTTGATTGCCTCTACCATTTTAAAAGAAATTCGCCAGCAGCCTAGTACCTTGTGAATAGTATGTCTCGATAGGAAGACGTCTACTATCCATCGTTTGTCTAGATAGACCAATTCTTATTAATTTTACTATCTGGATAACTGACCCTGTCAAGTAAAATTAAATAGCTGACATAGGTTCGGTTCAGTATATAATAGTAGTGACTCAGATTGAGAGGAAAATATTTTATACAACTAAGTATTAACATCATCTAATCCCAAATTTGAGAGGATAATGTTTTATACAACTAAGTATTAACCATCACCTAATCCCAAATCAATCGTTTCGCATTGAACCCTACAGATGGAGAAGTGATCCACACTAATAATTATCCAGAATTATTCCTAAAGGAGGTTTGTACTGTCGATACCGCAATTAATATGTCTAATGGGAGAAAGGCCTTGCTGTCAATATGCAGGATTTAATTACATTACCTACAAACATGTAATAGAGACCACGGAATTTATCTGTGAATAAATTCTTTCTTCTACTTAGATTTTTAAAATATTTTTTAGGATTATAAAAATTTGTTTAATTAAATTAAATTTATTAATTTTGAAAATCACACGATCTGAAAGATTAAACATTTTTCCGCGTACGCGATTCTAAAGATTCTGATTTGCCAAACCATCTTTTCGTGTTTTAATATGCAACAAATAAAATTTAATAAATGCATAGTTTTTCCTTTAGATTTTCAGTTAAGGTAGTGATTAAAGGTATTTATTTATTTTATTTTTCGTTCCATATTTTACGAAAAATAACAATTTATTTAGATTAAATATTTTTTTATTTAATTAATTCAAAATCTAAAATTAACTTTCACGTTTTTTCAAGATATCCAATTTTACATAAAATCATCTTAAACGTGATATTTTGTAAAAAAATAAAATATCTAAAGTTTTTCCATGTAATTAGAAACTTTAATTATAAAAACTTAATTTTATTTTTCATTATAAAATATTTTTATTAAAACCGAATTTCTCAAATTAATTAAATAAACATGATACTATAAAACAGATATACAACATCTATGCATTTCATACATATATAAACATGATATGCATATATCCCGATTTTATGATCAAAGTGAAATGCAGAAACGTTTCAGTCTCCTGTTGAAGATAAGTTGTAATAATATCTGTTCGTGTTTGATTTCTGTATCCCGATTGTATCAGGATTCCCTGATACACTGTATTATACTAATATATCATATCATGGTCTTCAATCATAATAGAAAACGATCAAAACAACCCCAGTCCAACCAAACCACCGTAGGCCACCAGCCACCGCCAGCGCTGCCCCTAGCCGCTGGCTTTAGGCGGCATTTCCTGTTGCCTTATTACTCTATTTTTGACGCTTTTATACTGAAAAATATCTCTCAAAAAGTAATATTTTTTTTCAAAAAATCAGCTCAAAAATTACCCAAAAAATGGCCAAAACACTGCCTAGAAAAAATTATCGCCGCATGTCACCTCTGTCGCCAGCTTCTGCCGCCTTTTTGGGCTTTTCCGGCGGTATTTTGGCTCCCGTTTTTTTAAAACAATAGCTCAAATATCTAGTAACCTGTTGCTTTGAATAACTCCTCAAAAACAATCCCAAAATAGCCCCGAATTAGCGCCACCGCCGCTGCTACCAGAGTGCTGCCATTTGCCACCTGTTTTGCACTGTTTTTGGTCCAGTTTTTTAATGTTTTTAGATAGTATTTTACTGTATGTTTACTTCTATTTTATGCCTAAAAATTTTCTTAAAAAATAGTCCCAAAAATAATCCAAAAAATTAACAAAACCTGCCTCGAACCGCCGCCGGTGGTGGGCTATTTTTATTGATTTTTCCCACTATTTTTGACTTACTTGTGCTGCTATTTTTAATGCATAAATATTATAGAAAATTCACCAAAAAAATTGTTTAAAACCATTAAAAATTTACCGCGATCCGTGTCCCTAAAAACCCAAAACCATCACCAGTGCTGCCGCCCGTTCTTCGTATTTTTGGATATTTAACCTATTCTTAAAAAAATCTAAACAGATATTTAAAAATATAAATCTATCTATTACATCGATATTTATGTCCCGAAAGCTCACATTTGATTTTAGAAAAAACCTTAATCTACCATGATCAACCTTTGTGATTAAAAAAATAATTATCATCCAAACCATTCAATCAAACATGAATGAAAAGATGATAATAAAATCGGGATTAAAACACATACAAAACAAAGTTAGCACAGTTCTAAATCTAGCCGGTCCTGATAAACCATAAACAAAAAATAAAACGGCTTTGATACCAATTGTTGGAGGTAAAACTGCCAAGATTATTATTTTTGCAAACGATTTTCGATAAAAAAATAACTAGACGGGCAATCGCCGAAAAAAGCTCCAAATAAAACTTTTGATGTCGAATGATCAAAATAAAAATCCGTGTCACCACAGTTAATTTAGAAGAATAACTTTTTTGGCTAGTTCTTCAAC
The DNA here is from genome assembly GCA_032270985.1 of Heliamphora pulchella. Classification (NCBI taxonomy): domain Eukaryota; kingdom Viridiplantae; phylum Streptophyta; class Magnoliopsida; order Ericales; family Sarraceniaceae; genus Heliamphora; species Heliamphora pulchella. The sequence continues at coordinate 14,177 of JAULJZ010032305.1, forward strand.
TATGATGATTTTTGATTCCGAGTTGAAACTCTCATCAGACCTTCTACTATATTTTCTTATGCAATTTCCGAACGTAGTGTGGGTTACGATCTTTTGAGAACTCATACCTACAGAACCTGGACAGCTTTAGTCTTGAAGACAAGTTATGAATATGGGTCAGCCTACCTGCATATTTATAGGGTTATAGTAGAGACCTGTGTAGTAATTATGAATCAGACTTCAAGTGGAACATAAATACATATCCAGTAGTTTTCGCAATTAAGCAAATCTCGTAGCGGCATCTGCAATTATGAAAATCTTGTAGCAGTTTCTGCAATTTTTCATAAAATACTAAATTTTAGTTCACACCACTAAAGAACTATAATTGCACTCTGACCCACAATCTCAATACCATCTTACATTGAGCTCTTGTTATTAAATGCTTAACATTTCTCCCCACGTTAAGATTCTCAATACCTGTCAATTTGTAACGCCTCAAGTCCATTTTAATATAATCCGAATATATTTCTAAAAATTTTGCCTTTAAACATCCCATTTATGTCCAAAGCTCCTTTAGAAATAGCTTATTTTTTAAACATTCGCTAGCAAAGCACCCAGCAAACCACGCTCGAGCGGACTCCTGATCGCTCGAGCAGTTGGGTACCCAAGACCTATTATCCCAAAACCATGAAATTTTTTCTAAGGCTGAGAATAACAACCATTTCTTCCCTTCTTGGAATATAAATTCAAACTCTTAAAACAAGGTCTTAAATACTCATGAAAACGTAAAATATCCAACTTTTCTATGAAAAACTAAGATTCCAACTTCATTACCAAAAATCACCATTAACAGGAGT
>JAULJZ010032316.1:0-15012 GCA_032270985.1 Heliamphora pulchella
CCTGAATTCGATCCGTTCGACCTAGCCAAGACCAGCTACTATAACGATGTACTACAATCGTACCAATAGAATGTCCGCGTCCATTGCGATTGTGAGCCTACCTGTATAATCTATCAGAACCTATGACCCAATCTTCCGTGCAGCACTCACAGAGTCAAATACTGGATAGAATATACGGACTATGCATTCATGCATCACAAATATAACTATGAAACCATAAATGTAAAACCATCTCAAATGATTCTCATTAATATGCCAGGGATCTAGAATAAAATACATAAAAAGCATGCCTTTTCAGTATACATTCCCAATAGGATTTATTTTGTACAAAATGTTATGACCAATTTAATGAAGGTATGTCACTTTCTTTCACACACTTTTCACATATTTTTATCCGAACATCCATTAGAGCCCCATATTCTTCCTCTAACATATATTTCATGCGTATCCAGGCTCAAAATATCACTAAGCTAAAGTTTCAAGTCTTACTCCATCAAAACTTAATCATTTCTAAAAAAAAAATAGAACGGGTCAGGGTCTCACATTGTCACTTTACACTACTGAAGTAAAATAGAGCAACATAACCCAATATATATATATATATATATATACATGTATATTCTTAAATGAGTATTATGAAGCTTTATGATTTCCATATTAAATTTGTGACGGTCGTAACCGTAAATTTAATGTGTAATTATTATTTTATTTATTTAATTTAATTAACTGTATCATTATTATTTTTTTTTCCGAGATATTACATTATGTTCTTAAAGGGTCCAGCGCCAAATGCCACAACTCGACTGTGACTCGGCCCAAATCCAGACCTCCGCCACGGCAGGATGCTGGCCTAAACCCAGGCCAACAATCCCCCCCAGCACATGCTGCACTACCCGCAAGACACAAGGCCTTCCACGATGGGGAATCGAACTTGAGACCACCTACTGTGATACCAATTGTTGGGATTAAGCACTTACCATCTCACCAAAACCCGCTGGTAGTGGTGAAGGCGTAACTTTATTTCCTTAAACGGTCTAGTGCCAAACGCCACAATTCGACTGTGACTCTGCCCAAATTTGGACCTCCGCCACGACAGGATGCTAGCCCAAACCAAGTCCAACATGCACAGTATCACTTCTCGAACCTTCGCTATAACACAAATAATGCCTACAAAATTCTATTTCAATGGCTTTCCCAATTTTAGTGAAATCGTGTCTTCATCGACAACAAGAGATTGAACCAACTCATTGTATAATGGATAGAAAAATAAGATCATAACTCTTTCCTACTCAATACTCATAACATTGTTTGGACTCTCGGACTAGATTAGTATGTATTAGTAGTCCTAGGGCTAATTATCATGATATAACAAATACTCTGAATTAAATATATCCACTTTAGTCCATAATTATGTTTCTTTACTCCATGAGAAGAAACCTTATCAATGGAAAGTTATTCCAATTTTGTGTTTGTTTTGATAAAGATTAGATATGAATAATAATGGTATGACAAAAAAAAATACTTGTATGAGAAATTTGAGGTTATCCAGAAATAATCACGAAATAAAATTATATTTTTATTTATCGCTGCCGCTATTTGCGTATACACCCAATTATCTAAATTGTCATTTAATATTTAATCTCATAACTTATCTAATCCCATGACTCCAAATTTCACCCCTTCTCCTGGACATGGATATCCCTATATAGGGGATATGAAGTCCCACCTGGACAAATAATTCGGAACAAATTTATGTAAACAAATGTAAGACACAAATATCTTCGGACTAATAGTCCATAACTACATTGATAACCTCACTTAACAAGTATCATCATCAACCAGAAAAAGTGATTGGCTATGTTATGTTACAGAAGGGGTGGAAATTTATGACACGACACGTTAACACGACTCAAACCTGACACGAAGTTTGAGCGTTAGGGTCGATTATTTCGACATGAAATTAAAAAATGACATGACCTAATAACACGTTTAATAAATAGGTTGGGTTAATGTTGAACCCGTATATTCTGAAAATGATCCATCTAACACGATTAATTTTCGTGTGAACCTGAAACACGGCACGAACTTGAAACCCGTTAAAAACACACATATATAACTCGGTTCTATACCCATTATGATTATGTTATGCATTGTAGAAGAAATATTAAAAATTTTGGGAAAAAAACTCAAAATTGGCGTCCATAATTAAAATAGGACTACGTTATTGTTACTTAAAAGTTAAATCAATCATCAAGTTTAATTAAAATTTAAAACCCCACTCGAAAGTCAAAACAGGCAAGGCGAGGCAAATTCTCAGTCCATCAAGTAACACCTTTACCCTTTACTATTTATAGACTTACAATTTACCCCAGGGCTAAGGTTTTGCTTTTGCCGCCGCATCAACATAAAATTTGAAGCCTGAATGTTACGGCCAAAACCCCAACAAGATAAACGAGAAGAATAACAATAAGAAATCGTTAATCCTTCAAACCAAACACTCTTTTTAGATTAAAAGAATTTCAAGATAAGGATGAAATATTTGAAAGGAAGACCTCTAGGGCTTCAATTTGAACATCAACTTGACTCAAAAAGGTTTAAAGATGAGAAGGTACATCGGTTTCAAAACGGAAACAAAATTTGAAAACATCAAAATTTTGACCACACAGACAGGCTGCTCGATCGGTCTATTGTTGCTTGCAGTTTCTCGCACCTGCAAATGAGATATCGAGAGGCTGAAAAGACCGCTTAATCGCTCTTTAGACCGATCGATCGGTCTAGCCTTGGAACACTTTTCTTTTTTAAGCCATTTGAAACTCCAACTTTCAGCCAAGAATGTTTTTGGCACCAATGGTGAAAGCAAAGCATTTACAAACCATATATTTGATAAAAGGGAGGCCCAAAACCATTAACCAAATGATTTAATTCCCTCTCAACTCATTCAAAACATAAGAATTTTATAGAATTGCAATCCAAAAACCTTCTCTAGAGGATTCATTCAACAATCATACATTCAACCAAAAGAAAGCTTAGCATCATCACCTTCCAACACTTAGTTTTTCAAGTACACAACATATTATACTTTACATGATCCAATATTCAAACCTTAATTACAAAACATTACTAAACCAAACTTTTACAAGTTTAAAGCCCAAAACATCAATCTTTCTCATCCTTGAGCCAAAGAACCATCTTTGTCACCTGAAAATATTTATTTTAAACAACGTGAGCTAAGATTCAATAGGAATCTTAAACCAAATATGGATGGATGCATGAAATGCAATAGGAAAAAATATATGGCATCAACTTAAACAATTTTACCGAAAGTGGTTTTCTCATAAAATCCAATTCACTAATCCATCTCGATTCAAATATCTATAATTTTGAGAACCACCACGATTTAGTTGTAAACAAAGCACCAACACTCCACATTAAAAAAAAGGGTTTAGTTAGGTATCGATTTATCACACATAGTAACAATTGAAATTTATAAATTTCTATACGTTACCCTCACTATCGGGCCGCCTTAAGACACCGATAGGCCACCGATAGGCAACCATTTATATATGTTTTATAATTAGCCACACAATTACGCACTTTTATGGATCAACCGAAAGGTAAGGCACCCAACCATGCGCATGTTTTCGCTCTTTCACCGATGAGTTATTCAAACCCACATTATCCACTTCACATTGCCTCGGTACATTAATTAAACCAACAATTCATCCAAAATCAACCACATGTGCATATAACCTCTATTTCAATGATTTAAATATAACACAATCCAACAACTCAATTAAAACCAAAACTCATTTTGATATTTTTTACAACAAACATAAAAACAATATAATCTCTTCCAATATATACATATTCCATAATTTCATAAAAAAGTTAGGGTTTTTTTTCTCTCAAAACAAGGTTTATGACACATGTTTTAAACACCAAATCATGCATTTAACACAAGAATCCATACATAGTTTAGAATCCTACCTCGGAGAGTTAAAAACTTGAAGCATTAATCTACATGGAACACCTAAACATTCCGAAATTAAATTCCACTCGGTTGGATGTGAAGCCCTCTTCGAGTAGGTTAACCTTCGTTCTGGCGGCCTTGCGAGAATTCAAGCCAAAGGCTTTCGAAATTGAAGGAGAAGTGGATAGGAGCTTGAGTGTCTTTGATGGTGAGAGAGAGGAGAAGAGAAGAGGAGAGAAGAAGATATGAGAGAGAGAGAGATGACCAGTTGGGGTGGGGGGTGGGGTGAGAGGCTTCTCCAATAAGCCAAGGCACACCCTTCCATGCCACTTACATGCATGTCAAACAAAACAAAAATCATCCCATGCATCCATGATGTATTGTTAACTTACATACATGCATTTATATCATTAAAATTAATATTTTTATATTTATATTAATTCAAATTTTTTTTCTCAAAAATTATTGAATTTTAAAATTATCCCCAAATCAAATTTCTTGGATTTTTACGCACATCGGCGAATCCAACAAAACTTGTTTAAAAGATACCGGGACCACATATCATGTATTCATATTAATTCCACCCTAATTGAACATTAATATTCAACACATGAAAATCATCACATAAACATTAATCCATTTAAATTAGAACGGAACCAGGTCTCACATTGAAGCTTGTCGCCGTCGAAGCTTCTCGTCCTCGTCATTGTCGAAATTCAATCGACGTCGAAGGCTAGTCGAACCTCATCGCATCATCGACAAACTCTAGTCACTGTCGAACTCCAATTGTCGTCTTTTTTTCCATTCCTCATTTCATTTTCACATTCTACGCAGATTGAAGAATAAAGAATCTAGATAACACACAAAAAGGCCAACTAAGGTCTGTTTTTCCTTTCTTTCTCAACAATCTCTCTTCTTTCCTAATTCGAACTGTTTTCATGTTAATCTTTTTCTGGTTTTTTTTATTTTCTATCCATTTTTGCATTCCTAGTGAATAAAACTGAGCGAGCCTTGCTTTGATTAATCTTGAATTTTTGAAATCAAAACTGACACTTAATGCAGTATTCATGTTAATCTCTTCTTAATGTTGTGTTCATGTTAAGAGATAAGTTGTGTTCATGTTAATCTTTTCTTAATGCTTTGTTTAGGTTTTCTTGATGTTGTGTTTAGGTTTAAGAGAGTTGTTTATCTTATTTTTAAATTTTAAATTTGAAGTGGATGAATTATTTTTACATAATTTTTGATGGATATGAAAATAGTTGAAAGAGTTTTTTATGCATGGATTAATGTTATTTTTCTATCGAATTATTTAAATACTTTTTGCAAATTGTTTGGAACTTTTTATTTATTATAATTTATGTAATTTTATGATTGAAATATCAATGAAATTGAAAATGTAAACTTGTTCTTACACAGGTTATTAAATAGGTTGTAAACAAGTTAACATGTTTATAAGCGAGTTGTATTAGTGTTAAAATATGTAACACGTTTAACTAAATAGGTAGGGTTAGTGTTGAGAGGTTTATGATACGAACCCGATATGGTACGATACGAGCACGACATGACACGATAGTCACCCCTAATGTTACTATTGGTAATTGCACAGTACCAAATCTTTGTTTTTCATAGCACATTATTGATTTATATCAAACACAAATAATTTACAAACAATATATTTATATATATGAACTTGATATTATTCTCTATTTTGTAGTGTTAGATTTGTGAGCGTACCAACATCATAACACCTAAAAAGGGACAATAATTTCCTAGAATACTCAATTAGAACATTTCAAAATTGAACTCAACGTTGAAAGAAACTTCACTCAACACAATTGACGGTGACAATATATGAACAAATTTCATTTATCACTCCTATTTCATTTGCATATTTCTCATATGTTGAATATTGTACTTTCTCGTCATATAGCACACTCATAAAAAGCAATTCATTTTATTTTTCATACACGGTCACATGAGTACAATGACACTTTGTTTCACACAACAACGGTATTTGAATTCAACTTACCTTACTTAGGAATGTATGAGAAGTTTCTCATATATACACATATGAGAAACTTCTCATCTATATATATATATATATATATTTGTCATATACTACATACACGAGAAAATTCTCATTGAGAAAAACTACTTATACAAACTTAAAAATTATTTTAAGTACGAAGTGATGAGCTCACACAAACAATAAAGGAGATATGCTTTTTTACAAATAAAGGGGATGCTACTGAAAATGATGAATTCGAAGAACAAACTGAAGAATTAGAAAAGTAAACTAAAGAATTTGAAGAGCAAAAAGTAAAAAATCAAGAATCTAAAAAAGAAAATGCAAATGGAGAAGAAGATAGTGAAGAAGAATGTGAAAGTGAAGAAGAAGAAATAGAAGAAAATACTAAAGAATATCAACAAAGAGAAATAAGATTCATGCAATACAAATCATGACACTTCAAAATCAAAAATTGATAGTGGCAATAGTGAAATATTCAAAACTTCGTTTATGGGGGAGACAAATAAAGGCACAAATTACGGCACTACAAAGTTAAATATTCATACCAAAAACACCGAAATATTCAAAACTGCAGACCTGCAAGACCAATATACACAAGTTGAAAAATAAAAAAATGATCTAAAGGAACACGGAGTTGATGTCAAGACAACACAAGTTGATACTCATTTGGCACAAGATGACACAGCAAGTCAAGGGATCAAAATTGGGAAAAAATCAAGTGATCATAGCAAAGAATGGGGGCATGTATCCAGATAACCATGAACATTCCATCCTATCTCATCAACATGAAGGATTTGATTTAATAGAACAATCTTACATGGGCAGTATATGTGGCATAATGTTTGAAGATGCAGTAAACTTGGGAAGCATGGAGCAACAAAAAAATTATTAGAAGACATTTAGGATATTGGAAGATACTTGGAAGATATTTAGGATCTCAATTTGATTATAGTTTTATTCCTAGAATCAATATATTAGGAAATTAAGATAGTAAATGGTTTGATTTGTGAATTATTTTTTTCTTTCTTTGTATTCCTTCTTCATCAATATAAATAGATAGTTTTACCTCTTTGAAGGTAAGCTGAAAATTACACAATTCTTTCATTCTTTTTGGTATCAGAGAGCCAGACTCAATTCTTTTATTCTTTTATTTAACAGTTCCCTCCCCACAAGTCATCATTGTTGATCATCCCCTCCTCTCCCAATCCCGAAACCTTAGCCGTCACTCATACCCCAAGCCTCGCCAAAATCTTAGCCGCCGCTCATCCCTTCTGGTATGACGTTCTCTAGTTCGACCCCTTTCTTTGGCTTGCAACCTTAACCTTAGCCATCGCTCTTTGGTTCGCAACCCTAGCTCTGTCTCACCTTCTTTTGGTGCCTCTCTCTACTTCTGGTTCATTTTTTGTGGTACTTCAAGCAGTTGCTGCCCCTTTATGCTATCTCCACCACTGGTCCACTGTTTGGTTCACCATTGGTTCACTTGGTGTTTCGTATTCTTGAGGAGTGGTGCCTATGTAGTTTGTTCCTTTATGCTTGCCTATGATTTGGTCCTTCATGAACGGACCAAGCATATAGAGGTGGATATTCACTTTATTCGAGAAAAAGTTTGAGAAAGCACCTTGTCTTCATCCTTTGTCTCTTTATCTGATCAGACTGTAGATATGTTTACTAAGTCTATGGGACCATCTTTACTTTGGTGATTAATTGTCAAGCTAGGCTTAATTGACATCTTTGCTCTACCTTGAGGGAGAGTATTGGAAGATATTTAGGATATTGGAAGATATTTGAAAGAAATTTAAGATCTCAATTTGATTTTGGTTTTATTTTTAGAATCAATATATTAGGAAATTAAGATATTACTAATTATGATTTTGTTTTTGAATTATTTTCTTCCTTCTTTGTAATTCTTCTTCATCAATAAAAATAGATAGCCCTATCTCTTTGAAGGTAAGTTGAAAATTACACAATTCTTTTATTCTTTAAACATAAAGGCAAACAGAAGACAGATAATTATTTCGATACAAAGATTCAAGCACTTAAGAAGAAGGTTGAAGAACTTCTGATAGAGAATATAAATCAATTCCTATATATATATATGAAAGAGAAAACGCGACTTCAAATTGAAAATAAAAGAAGAGCGCAACCATCATTGAATTAACCGGAAAAATGTCAAAGATGCAAGAAGAGATGATAAGAATGGAGCAACAATTGGAATAGATGCAAAAGCATCTAACGCTGAATCCATACAAGAACCAATGCCACAAAATCAAGAAGAAAGTAAGGACATGCACATAGCACAACTCAAAGAAACTATTGATCTCTTAACATTACAAAATTTTGAAGTGGAGACATTGTTCATAGAGATACAGGTACATGAAGTCACATGAGAGGAATTAGCAAAGAAGAAAAAACAGCAAGGAAAGCAACAAAATTCCATGATTAGAAAAGTCAAGGCCAATAAATGAAAATATAACAGCATTCTAGACTTCAATTATGATGTAAACAAAAATATGAAGAGAAAGACTGTAGACACTAGTCAAATGGACTAGAAGCTAGAACCACAAGATGTTGGAGGAAAAATTGCCAAGATCTTTATTTTTGCAAACGATTATCGGTAAAAATTAACTGGACGGGAAAACGCCGAAACGGGATCCAGATAAAACTTTTAATGATTAATATGACCCAAGCGTAAGTTCCAAAGAAACGTTTGGTTCATTAAAGAAAGATCATTTCTCTTATATGATAAATTAGATGTGCTATTCAATTTAATTAGTTGCAATGTAGGAGAAATAAGAGATATAACATACAGTTCATCTACCAATGTACCAGAACAAATAAAACGTTTATTTTTTTTAACAACCACAGAATCATTAAAATGAACCGAATATTTGTTCTTCACTAAATTAGGAACCAAAATTAAATTCCTTCTAATTGAAGGTACATAAAGACAATCTTTTAAAAGTAAAATTCTATCTCTACTAAAACTGAAATTGACATCTCCTACTGCAACTACTGCCACCCTGGTATTATTACCCATATATAGGTAAAATTTTCCATCACTAAGCTGCCTGGTTTCTTGGAACCCCTGCAAAGAATTGCAGACATGATTATTGGCTCCCGTATCTACACACCAGGTATCGATAAATAACACCGCTAAATATGTTTCAACCACTAGTAAACAGAAATTACCTTACTTGTTCTGCTTATTGAGAAAAACTAGACACTACTTTTTCCAATGCCCCAACTGGTTACAGTGATAGCACTTACCTCTCTACTTCTTCACACCAGCTTTTGGCCCCTTATCTTCTTTTGGACTTGTGCCTCCCTATTTTTGAACTTTTTTCTTCTTCTTGCCTTTCGGCTTAGATGAATAACCTTTTTCAGCCTCATGCACACAACCTGGCTTTTTAAGAACACCCTTGGCTGCTTGAAGTTCTTTAAGAAGTTCTGCCAATGAAAAACTGAGCTTATTCATGAAATAATTCAGGCAGAACTGCTTAAAGCTATCAGGCAGTGACTGTAGTATGATATCGACCTTGGTTTTTCTGTCAATCTCAGCTCCTAAGATCTCCAGTTCATTTAGAAGACTGATCATCTTCAGAACATGATTCCTGACTGTGGTGCCTTCAGCCATGCTTATATTCATTAGAGATTTCATGGCCACCTGCCTGGCAGCACAATTTTGATCCCCAAATATTTCTTTGAGGTTCATAATCATGTCATAGGCACTAGGCATAAGCTGATGCTGATACTACCATACATTTGACATAGAAGCCAAAATGTAACAACGAGCCATCTTATAGCTTTCTACCACTTCTGATAAGCCCGAGTTTTCTATTCGGTCACCCCCTCATCAGGTACTGGAGGATAAATCTCAAATAATACAAATTTATAATCCTCGATGGTTAAGACAATATGAAAGTTTTTTTTCCAGTCTACATAGTTTGGTCCCATTAGTTTATTTTCTTTGAGTATGGTCGCGAGTGGATTGAAAGCCATTTTAATCTCGAGAATCACATAATTAAAAATCATTAATAATAACGAGCAAAAATCTTTAATTTTATTTTAAATTGGTTCCCTCTACCATTTAAAAAAAAAATTCGCTAGCAGCCTGGTACCCTGTGAATAGCGTGCCTCGATGTGAGGACGTCTACTATCCATCATTTGTTCAAACAGACCAATTCCTATTAATTTTACTATCTAGATAACATACCGTGCCAAGTAAAATTAAATAACTGACGTAGGTTTAGTCCAGTAATTAATAGCAGTGACTCAGATCGAGAGGATACAATTATTTACACCTAAATATTAACCACCACCTAATCCTGAATCAATCGCTTCGCAATGAATCCTTCAGATGGAGAAGTGATCCACACTAACGATTATCCAAAATTATTCCTAAAGGAGATTCGTACTGGCAATACTGCAATTAATTCTGCCCGATAGGGAGAACGGCTTTATTGCTAACACGCAGAATGAATTACATCACCTACGATCTAGTGATGGAGATCACAAAATTTACATGTGAATAAATTTCCTCTCCCACTTAATTTTTAAAAATACTTTGAGGGTTATAAAAATTGTTTAATTAAAATAAATTTATTAATTTCGAAAAAATACGATTTGAAAGATTTTGATTTTTTCAAACCATCTTTTGGTATTTTAATGTGTAACAAATAAAATATTCCAAAATTCTTATTTATTTAAAAAATTAATTTTAAATAAAACTATGAATTTAATTTTATTTTTTAAGTTATACATTTTTTCAAAAAATAATAATTTATTAAAATCAAACTATTCTTTTTAATTAATTCAAAATTTGAAATTAATTTTCACGTATTTCAAGATATCCGATTAAAAAAATCATCTTAAACGTGTTATTTTGTAACAAAATAAAATATCTAAAATTTTCTAAATAACTTAATTTTAATTAAAGAATATTTTATTTTATTTTTTTGTTACAAAAAATAATTAAAATCGAATTTTCTTGAATTCATTAAAATAAACAAGAAATATAAAAAAACAATATGTATCATCCACGTAGTTAAATAATATAAATGTAAGATATGAATATCCCAGTTTTGTGAACGAGTCGAAACTCTATCGAGTTTCATCTTCCTGTTAAACGATAAGTTTGAAATCATTCAATCTTATCAGAATCAGCTTCCCGGCATCCAAAACCAGTCAAGAATCTTCGTAACTCAGTGTTATAATTATACAACACCACCCGAGTCCCAAAACCACCAAAACAGACGGCCATAACAACCTAGCCACCAGCCACCGCCGGCGATGCCAAAGCCGCCGCCTTCGCACGGCTTTTGCCGCCTCATCCGACATCTATTTCTACCCCGATTTTTTTAAAAAAATAGCTCACAAAATATGCTATTTTTCTGTCAAAAAATCAGAACAAAAATAGCCTCGAAAACTACTTGTGATGAAGGCCAAACAGCCCCCACCGCTGCTTTTTGCTGCTCCTTCTATGGTTGTTCTTGCTATGATTTCCTACTGTTTTTAGCACTGATATACATTCATACAATGCCTTGAAGAACGTCTCAAAAATAGTCCCGAAAAGCATCAAAACAGCCCCCGAAAATAGCCCCACAGTCGCCGCCGCTATCGCTATTTTTTGTGCCACTTTTTGTGGCTATTATTCACATCTTTTTAGACTGTTTTCCAGCCACATTTTACTGCTATTTTATGCCTAAAAAATCTGCTCAAAAATAGTTTTGAAAATACCTCAAAAAATCACTGAAAATGGCCCAAACCGCCGCCGAAGGCACCGTCGGTAGGGCTGTTTTGTGCCGATTTTTTCGTGTTTTTAGAAACCATTTTGATGCTGTTTTTAAGCCTAAAAACTGCAAAAAGTTTGCTGAAAAACTTGTCACAAAATCCATGGAAAAAACCACCGCGATCTGTTGCCCAAAACACCCGAAACCACCGTTAGTGCCGTCGGTGCTTGTTCTTCGTGTTCTTCATGTATTCAAACATGTTCTTACATATATAGAACAATATCTAAAGAACAAATAAATCTTTTACATCGAAACCTATGTTCGAAGGCTCACAATCAATCTAAAAAGCATAAACTATCACGATCAACCCTTATGATTAAAAAATATTTAAATCATCATTTAAACAATTCAATCAAACATGAATACAACGTGATCATAAAATCGGGATTAGAACGCCTGCAAAACAAAAGTTAGCACAGTTCTAAAACTACCCGATTCATCGATTAAACCATATTCATTAATCAAAACATCTCTGATACCAATTGTTGAAGGCATACTGTCAAGATCATTTATTTGAATACGATTTTTTTGATAAAAAAAATATTGGACGGGCAATTGCCGAAACAGGCTGCAGTTTAAAATTTTTTGATATCGAATGATCAAAATAAAATCCATACTCCCAAAGTTAGATTCAGGATTATACCTTCTGAAATCTGGTAGAATGATTTTGGTTACTACAATAACCACGAATGTGAATCCTTCACGTTAAAGCCCTAATTAAGCCTTCTACTGTATTCTCGTATGCGAGTCACGAACGTAGAGTGGGTTACGATCTATCGTGATCTTGAACCTGTTAATCTAGCCACTTAGGATTTACATGGAAACCCTAATTCAATAATGTGTGGAATATAGGTTAGGGTTAGCATAACCGCATATATAGGGTTACAGCAGAGACCTGTGGAGTAAATATGACTTGGGCTTCTAATGTAATTATGAAAACCAACCTGTCCCTAAGATAATTTCATAAAAACATAAATTACAATTCATACAACTAAAGAATCGTAATTGCACTCCCAGCCACATTCTCAAAACTGATTATTCGAGCTCCTGTTTTAATGCTTAACTCATTTCCACACGTTAAGATTCCCGATACCAGCCAATTAAATTTAATTACTGACAATTTAATTTAATCAATTTTTTAAAATTTCTTAAGCTCTTCCGCTTAACTTATTTGACGATCGAATAATTAAATCCACTGCACGGTTTGGCCTAATCAAAACTTATAAGCTTTATTAAGGGTGCATCATCACTCCTGGACAATTGGGACATGAATTTCGTCAATAATTAATATTCATCATATATTTAATATCGCTATCCAACTCACCGAAAATAGTGATCCGTAAAAGATCGCACCCTCTAATGAATCAAAACAACGAATACGCGAATAATAATTATTTCGGGATTAAGAGTATAAGCACTCATAATAACCTTGGGGTGTGAATTAATTTATATAGTCAGTATAAAATTAATTACCCTAATGTGGTCATATTTAATACACAAAGTATACTAGCACAGAGAGTCAGAATAATAGATGACACTATTATCTGTTTTCCATAGCCAAGACATGCCCACTAAAATTCTATGTTATAGTCGTACCAATGGTTTGTCCAATTTCATCTAAACTGTGAACCGTAAACTAATATTCTGTAAAAACTTATAATATGATCTTCTGTGTGCAAGTTGTACTCTACACACCAGATCAAATACTATATAGAATAAAGGACATCCATGCATAACATTAAAGAAATGATATCGCATATATTGCTCGTTAAGATTCTCATAAAATACAAAAATAATTTTATTAAAGAATAAAATAAAATACTAAAACCAACAAAATTCATGATTTTTTAGTATACAACCCTGATAGTCTACCATCAGACATATCCAATTAAGGCATCTTAAACATAGGAGGTAGGGGTGACCATAATGGCCGTTGTAAATGGTGAGCCAGTCTTGCTAACCAGATCCCCTAGGGTGGAAAGAGTTTTACCTCTCATAGTCTCCATCATGATATTGAGTTGAGCTTTCATTTTCTGGATTTGTTCATCCTTTGTTGTGGATGCCTCAAAGAGCTCCATTTTTTCCTTGTCACCTTCGCCGTCGTTCCCTTGACCCCATAGTTATGGGAGGTTGATTCCGCTTGCTACGTTCTCCACTTCATTTTCGTGGGAATGGTGACGGGTTCGTGTTGTTCCACTCGCCAAATTATTGGTGCTCTTGGTGAATTTGCAGATCTATTAGTCTGAGGGGATGTTCGCCATCTCTCTCTGACTGTGTTGCAATAGCTCTTGGTTTTGATGGAGGTGTTGAAGCTGTTCCTGAACCAGATTAGCATGTTAAACATCATCTTGTGTTCCTTCGGGTGGTGGTGTTCTCGATCGACTACTTCCTTCGGCTATAGGTCATGTCCGAACCATTCAAGACAACGTTCACCGAAGAAACAAGAACAATCTTCCCATGGACCGCACCAATTGATGGTATTCTCTAGTGATTCGTCCCTCCAAGCCTCGATTCATTCCTAAAACAATGACAATCAACATCGGGATAGGCATTGGTGTGGTACTGGCTTAATCCCCTCTGATGATCAAGTTAGAATATTGTTGAGTGATGGCCAAGTAAAAAAAGCTAGAGTAGGAAAGTGTATATCAAAATTATACCAAAATCCATTTTATTGTACCTTTTATCCTGACATTGGTGCTACGTGGCATGTCCCACGAAGTGTAGGCCATCAAGGTCATACTAGTTAGACGTGCGCCTTGTCACGACCTATACTAGAGCTGATCAAATGCCACAGGACGATATATTATACGATTGTTCAAAGGGAAAATGGTTAAGCATATGTTGATTATGTAATCATCAGTGGAGGGGTCCAATTCCATCATTAAGGACTGGGCCTTCGATTGACTCGGGCCTTTCTCGAGTCCAAGTCTAGGTCAAACTCTAATGTTCTCATCATAAGATATGTGTGCAATTTTTTAGGAATCTTTTGTGAAGCTTCTTGTGTTACGGTTGGTACATTAAAAATCACATTTTTAGTATTTAATTTTATTTTAATAAAATTAATTTTTTATTTTATGAGAATCTTTGTGAGCAATGTATATGTATCATTTCTTTAATATTATGCATAGATGTCTAATATATCTGTACAGTATTTAATCTGGTGTGTAGAGTACGGCTTGCACACAGAAGATTAGATTTTAGGTTCTTGCAGAATATAAATTTTA
>JAULJZ010032327.1:0-15012 GCA_032270985.1 Heliamphora pulchella
TCAAAGATTTCTTTCAAATTAGAAAAATAAAACGAAGCCTAAATATGGTAAATGATAAAAAAAAATCATGAAAAGAAATTATTTTTTTTCATCTTATTTACACTTTTTTGTTTTTTAGCTAAATTCTTTATTTTCCTCATTCGAAAGAAATTTTTAAAAGTATAGGCGTTATGATTATGATTAGTAATAAAAAGAACTTACTAAATATAAAAAACAAAAAATTATATAAAATAAGCAAGTTAAACCAAATGCAAGTGGAGTAATTCATGGTTTGATTTTGAACCTAAAGGCCTCATTGAGGATAATTACTTATTTTTTATTCAAGCAATTTCTTTCGAATAAAAAAAATATAAAAATTATATATATATATTTAAAGTTGTTTATCAACTTTATTTTTAAATCACTTTTTATTAGCTTTAGAATTGGCTTCTAATAATTAAAAAAAATCAATTTTATCTTTTTATGTCAATCCTAAGACGCAGATAAAAAAGCTAAAAAAAAATTAATTCTTTGGCTCAACACTCATATAAATTAGTTTTTTCAAGAATAATTTGAACTTTTAATTGAAGGAATATACAACTGTTACCCACAAATATGTTTTTCTGTTAGTTTAGTTAATAGAAGTCAACGGATGAATTTTAAGTGTTAAAAAAATAAAAATATAAAAAAGTACAGTGATATTTCTGAGAATAGAGAAGGTGCCAGTGTTATTACCCTTAAATACAAGGAGTGTAGGTGTAATTTACCCAAATTATTAATAGACATTTGTTAATAGATTCCGATGAGTACATTACAAAATTATAAATTTTGTCATAAACAAATGTGTACAATAAAAACTTATATAATATTTAAAAGTTTTAATTACATAAACATAAAGTATATGAGCACCTAATTAATTATTTAAGATCACCTCTTAATTTAGAGTGAATTCATAACTCAACTTTAATTATAAAATTTATTTGAACCTCATTTTATAATATTTTTATGTTAATTGCTTTTGTTTTTGGTGCTTAAGAAAAAAAATAAAAAAGCAATGGCACTTGCGCATTGCACGGTGTACTCCCTTGCGTTCAGTCATTAGATTCGGTAATTGGTTTCAGGACAATTAGCATTTGCATTTTATAAAATTATAAAAAATGTAAGTACCTGAAAACATAAGGTTCAAATCATCAAACATATATGGGGCTTGAGAGTTCTAACTTCCTCTCAAATATCCTCAATCTAGAAAAGTGGTAGAAACTATTATAATTATAGTAGTGTAATTGTCAATAGGGGTTGATGAGCATGGCTTTTGCGAGCATCTTTTGTCACACTTTTGATTCTGCAAAGTTAAACTTGATTGAACATTTTTTTTGGATGCCAAAGGGGCATTACTGTAGTACAAAAGCAAATAGGAGGTAAAACAATAAAATATGTTCTTCAAGCTCTTGATATCTGGCATTTCCATTAATTGTAAGCCTTTGTTTGAAAAATCCAAAGTTCAAGTTTCCTATAAAATATACTAACGAAGAAGAGGAGAATTAACAAAACTTCTCCTGTAACGAAAAATAGATATACAAGCAAAGAAAACTTAATTCTTTATATAGTATGGAAGTGTAGAAAATTGTGCCAATTTCTCTCTTCCCCACAAGCTCCACACTAAGCACAAAGGGGATCCACCTTCCGTGCCTATGTGGGATTATTTGGCTGACATCATGAACACCACAATAAAGCAACTACAAGACTAAGGCCAGTATAACCCAACTTGTGTGAAACACGGAGAAAAGCATACTCCACATGTCTCTAGCCACTTCATGATGTGTATCAAGAGTTGCTCCCCACCTTCTCTGACCTCTTGTACATAACATAAAACGCCAATTGGATTGCGCAAAATGAATACTCTCTTTCCTAATTGTCAGTGGTAACAATAGTATCCAATTCCGCTGTCCAAACAAGAAAATGACCTTGGTTGTCGAAAATTGACTAAACAATCACTCCAAGTTCAGTTTTAAATCTGAAGGAAGCTTTTGCCAAATAAACTCTAAGAATGTTTAAGAACTTGATTCCTTTTGTAATTGAAGGGTGTTAAGTATTGTTCAAGTTCAAGTTGGAATTTTGAAACTAAAAGTTGAGTACTGAAATTATTTTTACAAAAGATATTTAATATCTTTCTTTCTTTCTTTCTCTCTATTTGCTCTGTTTGCAAAAGCGCTTAAGATCTGGTTTAAAAAGAGGACAATATAATAATTTGTTGATGTAATGATAGTCCAAATGCCAAAAAAAATGTAGATACTGACTTCTTGAAAAGAATTTTTTATAGCCCAAAAGCTAGCTTTGTAGTATTCTTTGCTCTAATTATTTTCTACTTTTGTCTATTCCTTTTTCGCCCTAGTGGGAAACAGTGGTACGGGTAAGTCTTGCTTGAGATCCATATTTCTCCATGTTCTTCTTACTCTTCCTCTCCTTTTCCTTTGTCTTGAAATAGCAATTGTGTGGCTCTCCTTACTTCAAATGTTAGCATAAAACTCATATGAGCATAAAAAATCTCATGCTATTTATGATACCAAAATTGATGTTGGATGACCTAGAACCCCAAGAATAAACAATCCTACGAGATAATGTGGTGAACAATACAAATGTTTAGTTATTAAATTTTAAAAGAGAAAAAAACAGATGTAAAGTTCTTAAGTGGAAGAAATAGAAACGCCGTTGTGGCTTATAAATTGGAAGATGAGGGGTTAACGGGCTTAGGAAAGGAATAGGGGAGGCCGGGAGAAGACACTCAAAGGTATGAAATATAATATCGAATGCAACTATAACCAAACCAAACTAAGCCTTTATTCTAATCAATTGGGATCGGCTACATGAATCATTTTATGCTATTCTACTATGTTAAGGGTCATATCTTCAGTTAATTTCAATAAGTTAATATATTTGTTTCATACGGTATTCCATGTCAATTTAGGTCTACTACTCTCCCTATTGTTTTCATTACCTATGATTTTGTTATTTTTCTTTACTACGACATCAATGGTGTGCGTTGTAGATGTCCAAACCAATTTAATTTATTTTTTTTCAGTTTGACTTCAATTAGTGCAACCCCTACCATTCCACGAATCTTTTCATTCATAATTTTATATTTTTTAGTTTTACCGCATATCTACCTTAACGTTCTCATTTCAGCAACACTTATTTTATTTACGTGATCTTTCTCAGCAGTCTAACATTCTGTTCCATGTAGAATTGCTAGTTTAATAGTTGTCCGATAAATTTTTTTATTTTAATCTTGTAAGTATTCGTTGATCATATAGAATGTCAGAAGCATCCCTCCATTTGAGCCAACTAATTTTGATTCTATGAGTTACATCATTTGCAATCTCTTTATTTTTGTTAATAATCGAACCTAGATAATTAAAATATTGACTATTAGGTATCTTTTGGTTTTAAATCTTTATTTTTTTATTAATACTCTAATTACTGCTAAATTTATATTTCATATATTTAGTTTTGTTGCTTTTTACTCGAAACCGTTTTGACTTCAAAGCGACTCTCCACATTTCTAACTTAGTGTTAACTCAACTCTTAGTTTCATTCATTATGACAATATCATTAGGGAACAACATACATCATGGAATATCATCCTAAATATGTCCAGTCAGTTTAGTTATAACTAAGGCAAAGAGATAAGGATCGAAAGTTGATCCTTGGTGCAATTCTACTGTAATCGAAAATTCACTTGTTTTTCTTGCGGGTAATCTAATTATCATGGTGGCTCTATCATATATGTCTCTGATCACATTAGCATACCCTTTTGTTACTCATTTTCTCTCCAACGCCCACCACATGAATCTTTAGGTACTCTATTATAACCTTTTATACGTCTATAAAAACAATATGAAGATTTATCTTTTTTTCTCTGTACTTATCTACTTATCTTCTCAGTAGGTGGATTGCTTCCATAGTTGATCTGCCAGGCGTAAAATCAAACTGATTTTGTGACACTGTTGTTAATCTTAGAGGATATTCAATCACTTTTTCCCATAGCTTCATTGTAGGATTTATCAACTTAATACCTCTATAGTTACAATTTTAAATATCTTTTTTATTTTTATGTATAGGTACTATTTAGCATTTTTCTGCTCATTTTGATTTTATTAAATAATTTTGTTAACCTTGATACTCTCATTTCGCTTAGGCATTTTCACACCACCACAGTGATACTATCTGGTCTTAAAGCTTCACCTGATGTCATTATCTTCATTGCAGTTTTTATTTTAAACTTTTTTATTCAGCGATAGAATTTATATTCACTAATTTCATTCGAGTTATCATATTTTTTTCCTCTGGATCTTTCTATATGTTTTTCATTTAATAATTTTCCAAAATAGGTTCTTCATCTTTCCTTAATCTCCTTATTCTTCACTAATACCCTTGAATGCTCACTTTTTATGCATTTAACTTGAGTAAGGTCTCTTGTTCTTCTTTTTCTTTACTTCGCAAGTTTATAGATGTTTTTTTCTCCTTCTTTATTATCTAATCTAGTATAAAGCATCATAAGCTTTTAATTTAGCATCTCTAATGGTTCTCTTAACATCCTTACAAGCTTGTTTATAGCTACTAAAAAATTGTCCCGATTTCTCTCATTTCGTCACCTTTGAAAACATTTCTTCTTTATTTTTAATATGGCTTGAACCTTGTCATTCCACCAAGTTTTCTTAGTTATAGAGCTTTTTTCCTTCGACTCTCTAAGAACTTCTTTGATATCCTTTTAATGTATTCAACCATTATACTTCACATAATATTAGTATCTTCTTTCAAGTCTCACCTTACTTTTTTACACATTTTATTCTTAAAATTTTTTAATTTCTCATCTTTAAGATTTCACCATTTAGTTCGTAAGATTCTAATATCTCTTCTCACTTTATGTTGTCCTTTCATGTGAATATCTAGTACCCTAACTGATAAGTTTATGTTGGAATGTTAAGCTCTCTCCAGGAATAACCTTGCAATATTTACATATTAGACGATCTGTATTTCTAATAAGGAAATATTCTATTTGCCTTTTGTGAGACCCACTCTTAAAGGTTATTAAGTGTTTTTTTCTTTTTTTAAAGGAAGTGTTGGTTAATATAAAATCAAATGCTACTGCAAAATCTGGGATCCCGTCTCCGGCTTCATTTCGATCACCAAAACCAAATCTCCCTGAACCTTCTCATTTCTTGTTTTTTGCTTCTTATGTACCAAATGAAATCTACACCTATAATTATCTTTACTCTCATAGGTATTTCTTGTATCATTTCATCTATTTGATCCAAAAATTGTGCTTTAGAATGGTTATCAAATCATACCTGAGTTGCGTAGGCACTAATCACATTAACTATGATTTTTTCAATCACAAGTTTAATTAAAATTATTTTATCTCCATTTCGCATTAGTGTTACTATATTATCTTAGAGGTGTTTATCTACTATTATTCCTACACCATTTCTGTCTCTTTTTCCCCATATAATTGATTTTATGTCCAATATTATGTATTTCTTTTGATTTAGCTCCTGCCTATTTGGTATTTTCTAGGCACGCTTACTAATTTTTCTTCTAATCATAATATCAACTAAATTCCATTGTTTTATATGTTAAAGTTTTTATATTCTAAATTATTAATTTAAGTCTATAATCTCGGGTTAACTTCTTTAACCGTGCTCGTCCAGCGAAGCACAGGAACCCTTACTCATTTTCCACTGCACCCGGGCGCCGATGCAGCATTCCTTGCCCATTTTTCCAAACACCCGATGGCAAGCGCAACTCGTTGCTTAAGGGGGATGATACCCTAGTAGTGATACGTAAATTATTTGAATTCATGTTCATGGAGATTTGACAGGTCTTTTGACATGTTGGCTGTTAACTACTTAATACACCCACTCTCCTCCTTTTTTCGGCCTTGGGACCGGCCGTATAAGAGATAAGACTTCAAGTACTACACCTGCGGAGTTTCGATTTTGTGATATCTTGATATTCCACATCGGAAAGGGAGATGGAGTTCCTAGGCTATAAAAGAAAATTTTTGGACCTTTATATAGCCACGAGACCTTTTCCTAAGGTGGTAGAGATCTCATTAGAACTCCGCAGTTAAATGTGCTTACGTTGGAGTAATGCAAGGATGGGTGACCTCCTGAGAAGAATAAAATCGTGAGAGTTTTGTTCAAAGCGGATAATATCGTTGTCATGAGAAAGGTCGGGGTGTTACAGATTGCAACTAATAAGACCTAAACATGTTTTCATTCATGTTTAAGAAAAGCCAAATGCATCAATGCAAATTGACTTTATCGTTTTGCTTTCTAAATACAAGCTCTACTTTAGAGGTCCAGAAAATTTGATGACCAAGTAATCTTTGGTACCATGGAAGCGAACTTGATTTATCAAGTTTGACTTGGAGCTAAACAATTAAGATCAACGCCTCAAACACAAATTATCTAAGAAGTATGGACACTTTTGAGAACGTTTCATGTCCGTTTTAGGTGAGTATAGGACACCAACACTTGTCATGCACTTTACGACACATGTCAAGTACTCCTCCAAATGGTTTGATTATTATTAATTTTTTAAAAAAACTTTTTACATCAAGACACGTTTTCGACACTTAGGGAACACGTGTCCTTGTATAGTCACATGAAATACATGACATGCTACTAAATTAATTTAGAAGCTAATGATAAAATTCAAACCAACGTAGTTTTATGCACAATTGTTTAAACTATTTGGTTTTATAAAATTTTTAGTTCTAAAATCTCCAATTTGTTTGCAAGTAAGGTTCTCTATAGTAAATATCAGGACTCTTTGTTCACACTTCACAATTGGTAGATGGAATGGTAAAAGTGTTTTTTACTGTCTTGACTTAATAGTTTGTAAATATTTTTATGACAAAAATGTAGTGGTTATTACTTCATGTAAATATTTGAGAATATATATATATATATATATATATATATATATATATTTGTTAGCATGTTCTTTCTTTATTTTCTTGTTTTGTTTTTTTTTAAAAACCTTCCATCTGTCTGTTTGCGATGTGTCATATCCTTGTTCTGTTTCAATATTGGTGCTTCTTAGAAACACATATTATTGGGGACCACTTTAATCAAGATATATATTTGGAAAGTACCCTAACTCTTAAAAAAGCTAGTAAAATCTAAATAATAATAAATCAAAGAAAACCAAACTAAGCCTTTGTCCCAATTAATTAGGGTCGGCTATATGAATCATTTTACGTTATTTTGCTATATTAAGAACCATATCTTCATTATAAATAATAATATGAACCAAAATTCAAGCGCTTATGCCCTAGGCCGGCTCTATGTGAAATTCCTGATTGTCTGCTTAAGCCCTCTGCATAATATCCGCCATAATATTAAGCCTACCAGTATATTACTGGATTTAGGTTTGCAACTTGACAAAAAAGAGAGATGGTTTTTAAAATCAAGTCTCCAGGAACCTATACGTGTTTTTGATTTTTAATATGAACTTTTAGATCCGACTTTTTAATCATGCTTTAAACCTTCATAACAAGATCCAGAAAAGAGGAATGAAATCTGCTGTGGAGTCTGTCAAAGAACAAAATTGTGATTACTCACTATTGTAAAGTGTTTTATAATTTATGAAACAATCCCTTATTTATTGATGTTTCTACTTCAGCTTCTCTGTAATGAACTTCTGTCATCCTTGTGAAAGATGAAGTTATGATGACAAACTTGGTTGTTTAGCTGTTTTTCTTGACTGTCTTGGTTAAATTCCTTATCTTGTTTCTGTACGTATGTGTGTGTACATGTGTCTATTTATATACACACATGTACATATTATGTCTCTGATGGAATTCTATTTTGTTGTTTTCAACTTTCACCATTTTTTTCTTCTGTAAGTTCTCTGTTTCAGGGCTGCTTCATCTGTTTGCCTTCTCATCAATTAACGTCAGCTGCAAACAGATTATAATAAGATATTCTGTTATGAATATTCTTTTGATATGTAGATTTTAGTATTTCGCAATGTTTCATGAACCACACTTTTGTTTCTTTTCGTTTTTCTTAATTTATTGGGGGTACTGCACACATGATCAATCAATTTCTCAGTCTCTCGCGGGTAGGAAGGATTCCCTCTTGAAGATTTTCATACAGAAGCTCTGTGCTAGTAACTTTGTTATGATTTTTCTCAATCTCAAATAAGTTATAGTTATTTCATTGAGAAGTAGATGCGTAGAGGTTAATGATTATAATTCTTCCTGGGATCCCATAATTGGATTTGCAAAAATGAACATGGAATGTTGTTGCAAGGAAGACTAAGACTTATTATGCTCTTTGGGTTTGTAGATTTGTGCAATTTGGGCCCGAGGTCAAGTGTCATTGTGCTGCTCCTAACTGTCAAGGTTATCTTGGAACCAAAAGAAAAGTTGGTAAGAATGACATTTGCTGGGGTTCAAAACGGAGGAGAACACCAATCATCAGCTGCTTGCTTAGCAATCATCACACTACGATTCCTACGACGAATTTGTTTCAGCAAGGTTAGATTTTGTGTTTCTTTTTTTGCTCTTACGTAAACAGAAATAAACACTAACATGGAAAAGGGCAAACGGTATTGTTGTATTGATTCAAGCATACTTCACTTCTCAAAATGAAAAATGCTTGTATTATTGAAGTGTGCAGTGGTTTCCTATTGGATGTTGAGCAGTTTTTTCTTTTCAGAAAGATATACTGGCAAAGTATACCTTTATGATTTGATAGCTGAATCTCTAGTCTTGTGTATCATTTTCATCTTTTGAGAACACAAATCAAACCAAATTCTTTGAGAACACCAGTTGGTACGTTGTAGGAAGGGAAATGTTTTTACTTGTACCCATTTATTTTCATAGATAGATTGATAGATAGCTTGATAGAACCTCCCACATGCAACACGAGGGAGGTGCACTCCCTATGTTAGTGAGAGAAACCATCTTATGGGAAGAGATTGATTGGGTGAGGAGGGAGAGCTCAATTTCGACCCATTGCTGTCAAATTGCAAAAACTTAATCTTGCCCAATTGTTTGTTCCTTTCATTACTAGAGGGACTTCATGTTTCGGTATTGAATTTAATAGCTCCATTTGCTTTTTGTGTTTTTTGAAACAGAATCGTTATTTTAAAAAATCACAAAAATAGTTTTGAGAAACATTTCAGCAGACAAGTATTTTTGTGTTTCAAAAATATCAAACATAAAACAAAACAAGACAGCCAATCCGGCTAGTACTCTTTTTTGCTATATTTTTCAAGTCCATCCCTTCACATACCTCTAAAACTAGCGAGTGGTGGTGGTTAAAGTTTTGATATTACCCATATTTGGTTTTTATTGGCAAGTTCACTCATCAACAAATGACTCCAAATAGTAAGCTTGACTACATTGTACCCTAAATTTTGGTTCTCAAACCTAGGTGTATCTTAATCATATTGTGACCCAGGGCTGAACCAAAACATTGAATGGAGGCACTAATTTTCGCTTGCCCCTCTAATCCTATCACCAATCCTTCTTTTTCTTCTTTTTTGTTTCCAAAAAAAAAAAAAAACACTTATGTGGAATGCCTTT
This sequence comes from Heliamphora pulchella, assembly GCA_032270985.1. Taxonomy (NCBI): domain Eukaryota; kingdom Viridiplantae; phylum Streptophyta; class Magnoliopsida; order Ericales; family Sarraceniaceae; genus Heliamphora; species Heliamphora pulchella. Next base: position 9,581 of record JAULJZ010032327.1, read on the forward strand.
CACGCTTGAGAGATGAGTTGATGCACAAGTGTAGCATATCTACATTCAGCCTCAGCATTGTTCTGGTTTGACATGAAAGTCAATCAATACCCACGAGCAGACATGATGGTCACATGGCTTGCTCTTTTTATTTTTTCTTTGCTAGCAAAATCCAGGAGAACAAGGAAAAAAAAGAAGCAAAGCAGACAAAAGGAAAAGCAAGGAAACAAAAGACTCAAAAAGGAAAGCAAGGAAGCAGCAATCAAGGAAAATGCCTACTGTGCCGCCCTTGATCAATCAACTACTCCTTAGCTCCTCATTAACCTTTTCTCGGGCTAGATTCAGAAGGTGAAGAGGATGGAAGGAACCAGAGAAGTCATTGTTGAAAGCCCAAGATGCAACTTCATGAGCAACTACTTGAGGATTTGTAGATGAATGCCACTGATCACCACTTATCTTGAAAACTTAGACCGTCGAACATCAACAATAAGGGCATGTATAGACCAAATACAATCAAAGAAGGAATTCTAACAAGCTTTAGTCACATCTTGCGAATCACCTTCTAGAATTGGAATGTTGATAGCCATTTGAAGAGCCCACATAGCTGCTGCCCTGGGTGCATTCGACCTCTGCTGTAAGTGAGGAAAGAGAGAAACCACATTTTCCTTTGGCCCAAATTACATTTTCCAAGGCAAAAGAGATGCATCACCCACAGAAGCTATCGAAGGATTGCCCCTATGAAGTCTTAGCATTCATGTGCTCTTCCCATTTAACACCAAATCCTTGCGAAAAAGGATGTGGTCCACCCTTTTGTTTTTAAAGAGTAATTTGTTCCTCCAATGCCAAATTCTCTTACTAGAATGACAGAAGAAGATGCAAAACTTTCCTTTTCTGTACCTTGGGGACCAACAATAGTGGAAGGACTGGGGATGAATTTGAATCAACTTGAGATTAATAAGTTATGGAATTTCCACTATACTATGCCATCAGTAGAGCTATAGCATTTTTAGGAAGGTTACAGTAGAAGAATAAGTATTCCACATTTTTTGAATCTAAATTGCCAAAAGGCGTGAGGAATCCAACACATGAAATCTAGTTGCTAAAGCCCCTCAAGTTGGCATGGCACCCAAAACAACTCACCACAACATAACCTTAGGGTTTGTTTGTTGTGGGGGACTAAAGAGGGATCGAATGAGATTAGAGGGCGTAAGGGCTTACCAATTTTTTTGTCTGCTTGGGATAAATAGTCCCACGATCCGAACGTGGGGACCTAAACTAATAGTTTGGTATACGCTGGACTATTTTTGAGAAAAATAATAACATGGCCACATGATATTATTGGTATTAGGCTCTGGTTTATTTTTTCTCATTTTTCAACGGTTAACAATAATTCTATAATCCTTATTCCGTTATTTATCTCACTATAACTAAACATGAACTAAATTTTTTATTGTATGATTAATTTGTTTTCATAATTCCTTGGTATAAAAAAAAAGTATGTGGGAACCCAGTGATACTTATCCATTCTATATGATCCAATCTAATTCAGAATAACAAACAAGGAGATAAAAAATTGTGAATCCTTAAAAGAACATGGATATTGAGTTCCAGCGATTCGTTGGACTGCTAAGAAGGTCCTTGAAAACTTAAAGAAAAAGATGATTGGACTGTAAAATGACCATGGTTGTGAGGAATCCATTTCCACCGGTCAAGAAAATTAAAGGCAGGAATAGGAATTTTCAGGATTTCCAGTGCTTCAATGGGAGATTTTTTTTATTTTATTTTTATTTTTTATTTTTTTATCTTGAGTATTACCTTTACAAACCATAACTTGATCATCAATTAACTGTCCTACCATTTTGAGTAAATCTCCCATTCCTGATAGGACCACTGGCTTAAACCCAAGAAGATTAGGCATCCAAGGATCTTTCCATATGTCAATACATTTTCCATCACCAACGTTAAGAATCAAATCCCTACAACTGATGATTCCTTTTCGCACTAAATAATCAGTCCTGCGAGCTTGGACTTGGATAAAGGGGATAGAAGAGTAGGATAAAGGTTTTGGTATTCGAAATAAAACACCAAAACCTTTTCTTTGCTGATATTTAGGCCCCAAACTAGTTTAGCAATAAGATCTTTAATCATCTGAGACATCTTCCTGAAACCAAGTTCACCTTCCTTTTTGGGGTGCAAATAGAGTTCCAAGATTTCATTACTTGTGCAAATGTAATGTAAAGTTGCGTACTATTGACTTTTTGAGATCTGTTCTTTTTTTTGGACTTCACAAATCTGAGATTTCGTGTACCGAGTTGCTCTTTTATAGCCTTTTATCAGAACTAGAGCCCCACCAAAATCTAGCAATATGAAATTCCATAGCAGCATAAGTAGATTTTGGGAGCTTATAAGTTGAAATTGGATATACTGGTACGGATTAGGCAAACGACCTTGGTTAGAATTGTTCTACCCGCATAAGATCATAATATGGGAGCTTCAAATTTGGCGAAGGTTTCAAATTTAGCCAAAATTAGAGCACATTGAGAAGATCATAATATGACCCATTTCAAGCTCATCTCCATGTTCCAAACTATTTATTTTATAGAACAAATTGAGAAAATTATCCACATATAAAATTAGATTGAGTGAATATAGATAGATAAAGTGTCTTATAACATTTATTTTAACTAGCAATCAACCTTTGCTATGTATGGGATGAAAAGAATAAAATATATTATTGATGTCTTTTTTATACCACCACCAAAATAAGTTAAAAATCTAAACATTTTACCTATTATAGTTTGTTACTAATAAGTTAAGTTTGGCTCTTTGATAGATAAAGATAAAAAAATCTATTAACTTAATACTAATTCAAGTTAAAATATTTGATAAAATTTATAATTCGATATTTGTTAAAATGGTTATTCTATACATTGTCAAACTTCCAAAAGTTTAGATTTACTTTATATTATCAAAATAAAAATGCTTAGAATAATTGCAATTTTATGTTATAATGTTAATTGTAATACAATTTGGTAAAAGAACTAAAATTAATTTAGCTGTAAATAATTTTTAAGAATAAAGATATTCTAAATAATATGGTCATATTAAGAAAAGAATTTATAATATGTTAGTATTGATTTTATTAAGTTATTGAAACAAAATTTTATGCTGTTTATAAGTTTAGTAAATTTATATAGCATAACTTAATAGTTAAATTTGTGATTTGTTGATATAACTTGAGATATTTAATTAATGCTCAATAATTTTTTTCTTAATGACATATCACATTTTGTAAAGAAATTATAAAAATTTATAGAAATAATACATGATATAAATATGTATATATAGTAAATACTTCAACTTAAAAATAAAAGGATGAATGAAAAATAAAAAACAGGAGTCGTCAAAAAAACAAAAATCATTTCAAGAGGAAATTAATTAATGCGTATAATTCAAACTAAATAAGAAATGATGTATGAAGAAGAGTCCATAAGTATTCGACGTATGTATTTATTTATTTTAAAATTTTAAAAATTGAAAAAAGAATGAATTAGAATTTTAGAGGCCAATGAAATTATAAAATGATGTACTATATATAGGATGAAAGTATAGAGTATATATATAAATATATATTGAGAATGGATTAGGAATTATTTTTGTTGGAAACAAAATATGGGATGTATTTATAGTTGCAATTATCTATCATTTAGAAAATAATGAAGTAGTACAATTCTAGGAAATAAATATTTATGGATAAGAATCAATCAAATTGTCACACATGTATTTGTTTATTTTAAATAATTCAAAAGTTTAAAAAATCGAATTAGAACGATGGAGCTTAGGGCATGTTTGATTGACTGGATTATATATTCTATGTGTTTATTTTTCTTTTATTTGAATTCAACAAATGGTGAGGGAATTATCTATCCATTGAATTACTAATTCTACAAAATGTGGGATATATAATGTTTAAGAGAATAAAGTATTACTAATTCATTCATTACTAGTCACTTGGGACTACTTAACAAGTAAGATTATATATTTACTCATTATTAATCTGATCAATCAAATATGACTTTATAGTACGATTTTAAGAATATACTATTTATTTTATTTATAATAAATATATTCAAATAATTTAGTTATTGATACTCAATCAATGTAATTATTCGTACAAAATCCAATAATTTAGTTATTGATACTCAATCAATGTAATTAAGTTATATCTACCGCAATTGCACATTAGCTTAAGATTTCCCCTACCAAAACCCAAAGCTTCAAATATGGTCAGGTTACCAAATGAAAAATTAGAACGACAAAAACAAAACTCTAGTCTTTATAAATATAGAATGATATATATATATATATATATATATATATATATATATATATATATATATATATATATATATATATAGATTCAATCGTATGTGAATAAATATCAATATTTAAATATTAGTTTAATTCAGATAACTTTTAAACCATTAACTCTTTTAGGAGTTAATGCTAGCATTCAAGCAACCCTTAGAGATGGTAGATGTAACAATTTTGTTTCATCTTTTATGGGTGTAACTCAGACTAATCTATGTTATGAACCGGTCTATTTTAATGTTTATCCAAACTTATTGTTAACATATACAAATCCTTTTAAAGCTGTAACCTTAAATTTAGAAACATATGGTTATGACTTATTACCAGGGTAAAAAACTATAGCTGTAATTTACTGTATTAATTATAAGGTTATGAATACCTTATGTTCCAACGCTGTGTTACGCAGTAAACCTGGAAAAATAACAGTGATTGAAAGTAATTTTTTAACCACTAATATTGCCAGACCTCGTTTAATTTCGTGAGATGAGATTACTTTTCCAACCTCCTGGACTATTTCAAAAGCTGTTATACCTAGACGTATCTTAGATAATAATGTTGACCAAACTATTCAAAATGAGTTTGGAGATATTGAGATCTCCTTTGCTAGGCTACCACTTAATTTGTTAACTAGGAGTACTTCCAGTAGAAGACCACTAAGTTATAGGATTTAGAGTAATTCAATATCTGAAAGGAATAAATCATTTCTTAGAATTTTTCATGCCAAATCGAGCAATAATCAAGTCAACATAACGGGCTTGGGATAAGCCCAACATCCTACGTGATCGATCTCGTATGAGCTTGATCGCAAGGATTTGGCCTGCTTCTCCCAAGTCCATGTCAAATTGACTCGATAACCACACCTTCACCGAAGATAAAAACCCCACATCGTTTTCGAATAGGAGAATGTCATCAACATAAACGACTAAAAATGCCACCTTATGCCTATCACGCTTCCAGTATACGCAATACTCGATAGGATACTAATCAAAGTCAAAGCTTTTAATCGCCTGGTCAAATCGAGTGTTCCAAGATCTTGATGCTTGCTTAAGCCCATAAATAGATTTCTTAAGCTTGCAGATCAT
>JAULJZ010032337.1:0-15012 GCA_032270985.1 Heliamphora pulchella
GGGGGAGGGGTAATGACATGATAAGATATTAAAATAATATTATTAATCAATTATTAGAATTAAAAAGAAAAAAAATAAGAAATAGAAGTAAAAAATTAAAAATAAGTATAATAGTTTTGTATTTTGGTCCTATTATATTGTTAAAAAAAATTTATATACATATTTATATATTAAATGTGTTTAATTTATTTAATTGGGAGCAGTGATTGCAAATATCGCTCCTATCGGTTATATATCTAATGGAGGTGAGAAAAATCTATACAAACGGGACGGGAAAAGCGTGGCCGCGACAAGAACAAGGATGGAGAAAACTGCCATTCCTTGACGAGCATTACTGTCTCCATTTCCAGAAGTGCAGAATAAGAATAAAGAGTCATATTCTCTTAATTTCTTTATCAAAACATCAACTTCAGCACCACCTGTGGTCCACTGTTAAAAGTTATGGTCTATCAGAATATTTATGTTTTTATGCTTTTTATCACCCACTCGCTGTGAATCCCTGTGGCAGGTCCGGTCCGCAAACCAAACCGATGATTGCAGAACCCAAGCAATTTGTTTGATGAAAGTGACTTCTTTGTCTGTTATCCCGCTCTGAAATTTCATATAGTATGGGATATTAGGCCATCTCCGTTGGTTACTTTACCACATAATTTAGATCAGACTTTACAATAGTTGTCAGCCTTTAATCTCCAACGGTCTTGTTAATCTTGTTGTTAACACTAAGAGAAATGGTTTTGTTAACTGGGTTTCTAATTGTAGCAACCCAACTGTGCCAGAGTTTTTTTTTTCTTTTTTTCTTTTTTCCTTTTGGGAACTGTTAACTACATCCATTTTTTTTGCTAAGTACATTTCTTATATGCATTAGATGTTTGTACACAATGCCAAAGATTTGTACATTGAGTGTATTAAGCAAAAAAGCGAGTACATTTTAAAATTACCAAAACAAATTTTAGTTACACCATTGGAGCAAATATACATCACTAAATTAACAACTTAACATATAAAATTGGGTCCCACTTTTTACACTTTTTGTCACATAATTACACTTTAACACAATTTTAACGATGCCATCGAAGATGGCGTTAGGGATGGTGGTAAAAAATTTCCAACTCAACTTTTAGAACCACCCCCCCCAGGGTAGAAGCTGCATTGGAGTGTTTATTATCCAGCTGCTGCCATAGGCACCCAAAACAGCCAAAAAAACTGAAAAAAAAGCTGATTTTTTAAGTCCCCATTTTGGTGTTTTTTTTTTTATTTTCACCTTTTGATAATAAACTTTTATCTGAATTTCAATTGCAATAAACACCCACCTAGGATGGGACTGAGATAGCAGAGGGAGGTCCTCTTACTCTTGGAATGTGATAAACTCTCTTATATTAATTTTCAACGATCTCTTCAATTTGAGTTTTGAGAATCTTTATTTCTAAATTCTATTGTCTCTCTGCTCTAGCCCAATGCACTTTCAGCAATTTGCTCACGCGCCAGGTTTTTCGTGTCTCGAAATTCTTACATAATTTAATGACTGAAAGTGCATTAGGACAAAAAGACAGTAAAGTATTGGGATATAGGACCCCATGCCCATCCATTGGCACACAATTTTAACAAGTCACTGTTCAGTAGAAAAGAACCTGACTTATTGGGCTGCTAAAAGAATGGCCATTGCAATTATTCTATTGCATCTTGCTTGCGGTAGGTAGACATTGGATAGAATATGAGAACTGTATTTAGGGCCCATTTGGCAACTTTAGTTTTTTAGCTTTTTGGCTAGAAATGCAAAAAAAAAAACCAATATGATCCGTTTGGCAAAAAAGCTAGAAAGTTAAAAAACTAAATCAAAACATTAACTCCTAAAATATTCTATTCAAACTTTCACCACTTTTAAAATATAATAATACTCCTCATTTATAACTTATTTACTATCACTACCAACTATATATATTTGATATTTAACTACATATAATTGTTAATATCAAATATATATAAAGGCAAAATTATCTAATTTGAACAAAAAGCAAAAAAATCAGTTTTTTACTCAAACAATCAACTTTAAAAAAACTAGCTTAAAAGCTAAGTTACCAAACAACCTATTTTGAACTAAATTTAGTTTTTTAGCTAAAAATGCAAAAAATTTAAAAAGCTAACATTTAAGCTAGTTGCCAATTGGCCCCTTAAATTATCTTTGGAAGATGCTATTTTCCTGAGCTTTTGGGATAGATGGTCCATGACTTTATATTCTGGATTGTCCTTTTTCTAGGATTTAACTCTAGCATTTATGTTTATAATTGATAGCACTAGGCCTTTACTTGAATACTTGCAATGAAGCTATATATTTTATCAGCATGGATGAAGCTTTTGGTTCTATATTTTGGTTTCTTTTTGAAAATTGCATTCTTGGAGTCTCTGAAATTTTGAAAATGAAGAAAACAGAAATTTAGGGGACATTTCACTTCTTAGTTTTTCTTGTTTATTTGCATAGATTTCTAATGAATACCTGGAAACTAATTTTGAACAATGTTAAAAATTATGATTGTTTTTTCTAAAGAAAATTCTTTTTTCTGTAAAACATTTAAATACGCTGTGATCAGTACCAAATGTTTTTCTTTTCCCCACTTTTGCACTGGTTTCTGTCCTTTTCCTAATTATAAATGGAAAAGAGTTTTCAATAGTGAAAATGAAGGACCTGGATAACTTGTTTATTACTAGGGCAGGCTTGCTTAATAAGAATTGATCTATCTGCAACTTTGGTGGGGAAAAATAGAAAACAGAAATATTAAAATAAAAAAAAGAATTGGATTATTGAATTATATCTTGCAGTTATGGAGTGTGTTAAAACAAATTAACTCCATAAAGAAATCTTCTAAGATTTGAATTGACCCTTTTTGTCATGTAAGGCCTTTTGAATGATCTTTTTTCCCTAAGAACATAAGGTCCTGTTGGCATTATTTTCATTTTTTTCGGTCTTTTTTTCATTTTCCTTAGTAAATATAAATTAAACTTGTTTGGTGAACTACTTCTGGAAACGTTTTTCGGAGAAACTTTACCAAAATGAGCCAAAAGAGAACAGAAAACCAAAAAATGGAAAACAGAAAAAAAAAAAAACAGAAAACGGAAAACGAAAACAAAAAGAGTTAAAACAATTCCAAACATAGCAACCATATATTATTTTGTCTATCATGTATTCACACATAAAGGAGGTGTGTTTTATTTAATAAAACTAAAATAGATTGGCCAAGACAAACTTTTCAATATGCAACCAACATACTAGTTCAGCGATCTGCACAGTTGAATTGGTGCATAAGTTTTCCTTTGGAATGTACCCGGCCAAAATATCTTACCCCTGCCTCTGTGTTGTTCTTTTGGACTTGAGAAATACTACATAACTGCATGGTATAGTGCATAATACACTATATGCATATGTGATAGTCAAAATCAGTGTACGCAGCCCACTTATTTATTTATTTATAGCATCTTTTGGCTGCCACATATGATGCGACGTATTATGCACTGTAACATGAGGTGTATGTGGTATTTCTCTTCGGACTCTGTTCAACACCATTTTATTTGGAGTTAGAGAATGAGTTAAAGCTACATTAAGGTACATACCATTGATGTGAGTTATTGTTTCAACATTCTGTTGTGCCTTCAAGCAAAACAACTCACTCTGCTCTTATATTTGAACCACCGGATTAAATGCTGAATTTGATAGTCATCCATTTTGTGCAGGGGAGTCGTGGTTGTTTTGCATGGCCTGAATGAACACGGGTTTGTAATCTTCCTTTCCTCCCAGATATATATTATCAAGTACAATTGGTTCTTTAAGTTGTTTCATTGAATAAAATATATGCATCTTTTAAAACAGTGACAGATACTCTGTATTTGCAAAGGAGTTGAACGCAAATGGATACAAGGTTTACGCAATGGATTGGATTGGTAAGCTCAAAACAATTTCACATGCCTCACTGTGACCTTTGATTTTTTACAGACTGGCAGTTTTTTTGTATCTATGTGTTTGGTGAACTTATTATAATTATCTGCTTATAAATTATCTACTTTCAAGTTTCAAGTGTTGCACAAAACATGTTTATCCTTTCAAAGCTTTATGACTTTTAGTGCTTTTTTGAGCTTAGGTCTATTGGATAACTTGATATACATTGTTAGGCCTATTTCTTAACAGTTTAAGATTTTGCGACAAATAGTGACTTAATAGGGCCGAGCTTGTCAACCGTCTAATTATATTTATACCTGCATGTTTCAAGGATCAAATGGTCCAACCATTGATACTTATTCGAGCAGGTTAAACTATCTTCAAGTATCTTCGCTCATTGAGTGGTTCTAAAGTGTACGCATAACATTGGAAATGAGTGCAATCTGATTCACGATCTCATTACCTTGTGCTAGGCCACAAACTTTTTAAAGTCATTGTTTGGTAATGCATGTCTTGGGAAAATTGTTTCACTCCCTCTCCCTGTTCCTGTTATAGGTATTTCCTTATTTTTGAACATCTTTTCGGTTTCATTGGTGATTAAACTTGGTTTTCAAGTATGTTGTGAATGTTGGGATACTAGACAGTAGGATACCTTCAAGAAGCAAAGAGAACTCAGTGTTAGGAAAGCGTGGTTGAAGTGTTCCCTATTCCTCCTGCCAAGAGATATAGCAGCAGATTTTTGGATTTCCGGAACCAGTAAAGATAAAAACTGTTTTCATTTATCCGAATTTTTTGAGCGCAACTATTATTCTAAGTTCAGTTTGCATCTAATATTCAATTATTGAACAAAATAATTAACCAAATGAGAGAGAGAGAGAGAGAGAGAGAGAGATGTGAGCTCATTACTTTTCCTGTGGACCTTAAGCCTCTTCTTACCTCCCATTGGACACTGTCTTCGGAATAATGTGGTTAATTGCACTCACTTTCATCATCTTCTATGTCTTAAAGGTGTTTCTCGGTTAAAATCGTCAAATCCCCATTAGGGTATGGAACCTAAAAGGATTAATAAAGAGTCTAATAACCACACAATGGCATAAAAAATATAAAACATGTAGTATCTACTATTACCTAGTTTACCGTATCATTTTCTGATCAAGGCAAAGGAACCTGCCCCGTGACATCCAGATCTATCAGAGTTATTTGTAAATGAATAAAATGTTGAATAAATAGAATACTGATTTCTATGTATTTGAATCCAATATGGCAAAATGCAATGGATTTCCCGGGATTCAAACCCAGAACTTGTTGGATGGAGTAGATATTTCCTTGTTAAACAAGAAAAAAAAAAAAAAACCTCCTGAACCGTCAATTGCATTTTTTCATCACACACGGATTTTCGTGTGTTTACGTCTACAACTCTATTCTTTCCATAGACAAGGTAGTAAGCTTGAATTTTCGAGTTCATTCCCTCTTTCCATGCATATTTTGGGTAATCATTGAAAAGCAATAGCCTTATTGTTGTTAGTTCCTTTTTCGAAGTCTAGATATCACTATCTTCAACTATGCACGTACATATGGATGTTGCAGGAACGAGTGCATTCCAATTCGGATGCCCATTGGTGCCAAAAAGTAACTTGTGAAGCTCCAGTTTTTAAGTAAGCTTATTATTTGAGTCTTTGCATCTGTCCTTCTGCACATAAGAATAGTAAAAGTGAGGAGTCATGCTATTTCAGGAAATATGAAGCCTTAATAGAGCAAGTACAGTGACATAATTTCAATATCACTTCAACTCTATAAATGCTATTTTTCTGTTTCATGCCATGAGGCAATTCTGTTGGCCCTTAACTCCAAGAGTTCGGTCTGGTACTAAACTAGTTTATAGGTAATTTCTAGTGCAAGCCCCACTGAAAGGGCAACTACTTAAGCCCACATGGCCTCTATAAGCTCGGTCATAGCTGGTTGATGATCTGATCATTCAAAATGGATTCAAAAGAAAACTGATAACTCTTTTTTCCTTGATAGTTTACACTTGTGAAATAACCTAAATGGGCATATTAGTTCCTTCATCATTTAACCCTATTTTTGGGTGCAAGTTTTGAATTTGATAACTATTGTTCAGTTTTGCTCCCTCTGTGTCCATCTTCATGTGCGTGTGTGTGTGATGAACATGAACCTCAAAAGTTACTCTTTTTTTAAATCGTTCTTTCTTTCACTTTTCTATGTGTTTTGTTTTTCTTCTTTCGGGGATTCCCCTTCCCCCTCTACCCGCTCTTTTTTTGGTGTGTGGTGGGGGGCTTCAAGGGAGATGCTAAATGCATGCACTTTATTACTTAATACACCCACAGCCACCAATTGCATTTAATCTTTGTACACGATGCGTAACAATTTGTACACGTGGGTTTGCTAAGCAATGAAGTGTGTGCATTTAGAAGCTCCCATTCTTCAAATATAGGTATTCACTTTCTCTTCACTCTGTTCATGTGCTTAAAATATTTTCCTTTTTAACGGATTCATATTTTCTTCTTTGTTTTAGGGCATGGTGGGAGTGATGGGCTGCACGCATATGTTCACTCTCTCGACGATGCTGTTACAGACACCGTATGCCCTGAGGCTCAATCGAAGAATGCATAGAAAAAAAAAACATATTTACTGTTATTTCTAAGGAAGGTATTAGATATACCACTCATTTTGTCTTCAATTTAATGCAGAAATCATTTATTGGGAAGGTTGTAGCTGAAAATCCAGGACTTCCATGTTTTTGCTTTGGGCACTCCACTGGTGCTGCCATAGTCCTTAAGGTGAGGCTGGTTTAAAATGAATTTATCTCTTGGATGAATATTAGTAGATTTCTTGGGATCAAAATCCTCTTCATTTACAATAATGTAACGGAGATCTCCATTACACCAAAACTATATCGCTTTATATTATAAAATCTTCAATTTTAACCAATCCTCTTCATAAAACGATGTAGTTATCTTAATTTTGAAATTAAAAACTTTATAATATAAAACAACATACTTTTGATGTAATGAAATTTCCATTATGGTGGTGTAACGGAGAAATTGCATATTCGATTTCTTGATAGAAAATACTTAGTACAATGGCAACTAACCACAAACAACACAAAAAATGCATCATAGCCCTTCATGTGGAACCAACAAGTGTTGCGGGTTGTGGGTGTGGGTTTTACGTGCATAAATGCCATAAATATATTTTATGTAAGAGTTTTGTTATATGCACACTCACTGGTCATAGATCTGAACAAATTCTTTTGACGTGAATTGGGCCCCACAAAAAGGGTGGGTCCACAATTTGGCCGAATCTGTAAACTTAGTATTTTTCTTTATGTAATTGGTCGGTGATTAATTTTTGTGTAGGTAGTAATACTTGTTTCTTGGAAGTTGTATCTAAACTTTGTTATGTTTCACTTGAATGAATTGTAGGCAGTGCTTGACCCAAAAGTTGAAGCCTGCATAGCTGGTGTTGTACTAACTTCACCTGCAGTAGGAGTTCAGCCACCCCATCCGATTTTTACGGTAGGAGTACCATTGTTCTGTTTCCTTTTTATTTTCTTTTAATTATTTTTTTTGTTGTGAATTTTTTTATATGATAATTCTGACAGTTAAACGGATCCTTGATGTCATGTCAGGTACTTTTTGGAGCTTTTTTTTTTTTTTTTAATTTTGGGTCTTTTTTAGGGTTTTTCTTAATGATTTTTTTCGCTTCATAACGAAAATAATTTAGAAGTTATACTCGTTTAGGTTAAAATTTTTAACAATTATTAAAGACTACAAAATTTATCAAGTGACATTTTTTTTTATTTGAACTTCGTTTAACTTCTTGGTCAAATTTTTTTTAGTGGAGAGAAATTTAAAAAGTATATTTATAACTTTTTGAAAGTCAAAAAAAATTATACTTTATTTGGGCTAAATTTTGAAATTCTTGATCAGTTTGTTAAAAACTAAAATAAACAATATAAAATTTAATTTATTAGTTTATTTTTATTTTTAAAATATTGATTAAAAAATTACTATTCCAATTCGTTTTGATAAGAATAGTAAAAAATTATAATAGTATAACTAAACGATAAATAAAGTTTATTAATATTTAAATAAATAAAATAAACAAATAAACAGTTATTCTGGCCAAAATTAGACCAAATAAGCTTTTTAACTTGCAGCCTAAATAAGCTTTTAGTCTCTTTGTCAATTTTAACTTTTTGCCTTTTTTGTTTATTGACTTTTAATCTTTGATTTTTTTTATTAACTTAAATTATTTTTAAGACTACATATTTGTTTTTTTATAAAAAATATATTATAATAAAAATTTATATTAAATATAAAATTACCTGAAAGTAGAAGAAAATATTTACTTCTTTTTTACTTAAAAATCATTTTAACTTATTGCTTTATTGTCTTTCAAAAGTTACTTTAAACCAAGTTTTATTACTTTTTTGTCCTTTGATTTTAAGTCGTTCTGAAAGTTCATCGAGCTAAGTTTTTATATATTTGATTTAAAATAATTTAAAATTAAATTTATTTAAAGCCAAATTAACAAACGAGGCTTACTTCTTTTATGTGTTAACATTCTTTCTTCACCTTTTGTCAATTATGGGCTCTTTGTCAATCGGCATTAAGAAGGATTTTTTTATCTTTGTATTTAAAATTAAAAAGTTATTTAAATTTTATTTCTTAATTGTGATTTTTTGCCTTTTTCTTATTGATATTTAGCTTTTTAACTTTTTAATTTTTTTGTTTTTTCACATAAAATACTTTTATGTATTTTTAAAAAAATATTATAACTTTTTTTATAAACATCCGATGTTTATAAAAAATTTATTTGTCAAAATTTATTAATTAAGATTGAAATTAAATATAAAATTATATAAAAATAAATGTTAACGATTATAACAACTTTTATCTGATTTAGAAAAAGTTGACTTATTCTTTTTTAAGCTTAAAATAACTCATATAATAATTTTAATTTAAGATCAGGTTGCCAAACAAAACATTATTTGATTGTACGCTAATTCTGACAGCTGGACGGATCCTTAATGGCAGGTACTTGCCCCGGCTTTCTCCTTCTTGTTGCCAAGATACCAACTGAGTGCCGCAAACAAAGCGGGCATGCCGGTTTCCCGGGACCCGAAATCACTAGCGGCCAAGTACTCCGACCCGCTGGTTTACACCGGATCCATCAGGATAAGAACCGGGTACGAGATTCTCCGAATCGCAACTTACCTGCAGAAGAATCTGAGAAGATTGAGAGCGCCATTTCTGGTTCTCCACGGATCTTCCGACACCACCACCGACCCTCAGGCTTCGAAAAGGCTCTACGAAGAAGCCTCCTCCGCCGACAAATCCATCAAGCTCCTCGACGGACTCCTCCACGATCTGCTCTTCGAGCCGGAACGAGACGAGATCGTCGCCGGAATCGTCGACTGGTTGAACCGTAGAATCTAGGGTTTCGACTCCGACTCGTCTCTAATCGGAGGAAATTGAAGAGCCGGAACGAGAAGAAATCTTGTTGGTTGTTGATCGCCGCCGGAAGATTTTACTGGAGAGGAAGAAAGGTAAAAGTGGGAGTGGATTAATAAAATTGCAATGGATTTACGGTGAGAGATTATGAATATCACATTGCTTATGAATTGTATATTCTCGTTTTGCAGGATTGATTATTTAATGAATATGTAATTGGAAAGTGATTTTTGGCACTACCTTTTTTATATAAATAAATAAACTCATATTTTTTACTTTATTTTGTAAAGTTATAAAAATACTCTTGGTTTTTTTTTTTGAATAATTTTTGTATTTATATATTTAAAGAAAGTAAATTATAAATTTTAAAGTAAAAAATATTTTTTTTTCTAATTTTGGAGGAGTTTGGGAATACTATTGCATTTTTTATTTTTTTTGCTACTAATTTTAATTATAAAATTTTTTTAAATACTTATAATTTCTGTTAATTTTTTTTATATTTCAGATACAAGTTACATTTTTTTACTAAACACTCACAACTTCTGCTACAAGTTACATAAGCTACTAACAATAATTTTATCAAACACCAGTTTTATCTAATAAAAATACACCAATGTTATAAATTCAAAAAAATTACTCAAAATTTAAAATAAATAATTAAAATTCACTTATAGTGTGCTTTACATTCTATTAAATATGAATTTACACTATACAAATTATTTTTGAAATAAAATTTTAAATACTTTTTCTAAATACATATATTTTTTCATAAAAATATAAAAGTTTACTTGAGCGAAAAGAACGCTCTGCCGTGTAATTTATTCGGTCAGTTTTTGTATCTATCTATCAATCATAGGTGAAGAATCTACAACAGCCTCACAAAAGAATTTCTTGTAAACAAACTGCTTTAAGTGAATTATAGAGATATTACAGTTTTTTTTAAAAACTAAACTGAAAGTTAAGTTTACTCTATCTTAGAAAAAAGAGCCCTAAATAAAGAATTATTATGTGGGGTTCAAGACGAGTTAGAAACAGAAATTTTTTAACAAACTTGGTTGACCAACATGATTTATGTGCCACAAATGTAGCAGCTTGTCCAGCATTTGACAAATTCACACGATCCATTTTAAATAAAATTTGTCTCGTGGATCAACACACGAGCAATTCAACTTGTTGGATTTTTTTCCCCTTCCCATTCTGACTTCTATAGGTTTTCCAGTAATACGGAGGTTTGCCAAAACTCTTACTTAACTCATATATTACTATTTCTTTAGAATTATTTGTTCATAGTACGATAAAATTGTTCGATTATAGCCTGAGCTTAAACCTTGTATTTGATTAAGCTATTTTTATCGAGGGGTGTGTACGTATATTTGAATACAGTATGTGATCTCTACAAAAATATGTATTTAATCTCATTTTTCATCCCACAAAATTCAATCAAACGTACTATATTTATTGTGCCAAACACGATAAGATATGAAAATAAGTAATACTTAAGTTTATATATTTTTTAAAAAATACTATATAAAATAATTAATGTGATTATTATATATTAGAGTTTTATTTATATCACGTTTGTTTAAAATATGATAAAATATAAAATAAAAGTAAAAGAATTTTTTTTAATCGTTGAATAATTTCAATGGAAAGAGAAAACAAATTATTTCATAAACGGTAGACTGTTAGTCTATAGAACTTTCAATAATAACAATAACTTTAAAGTGGTCTAATAACATACGAAAAGAAAAATTTCTCATAATTGGTGGGGTGCTGGTCAAAGAACTTTTGAGGTTTAAGTTCGAAAAGAATTTGAAAAACTCATCAATCTTAAGTTGCCAGATGTATATTTTTTACGCACTTCATATTCTTTTATATAATAATAAAGGATGAAAATTTCGTTGTGACATTGAATCAGAGAGCAACGAGAGAGTTAAAATAATTACTTTTTTTTATCATCATCAGAGAGTTTCAATCTTTCAATACAGACCATCTAATATGTTTTTAATGAAAAGTATTTATTGCACACTTATCATTATTTATGCATTATTTATATATTGTTATATGAATTATATATGTACTTATTGGGAAACTTTAATGAAGGGAAGTAAGAAAAGTGTGAGTGGTCTGAAGTTGAGAACTGTGTTGAAAGGGTTTTTTTTCGTCTTTAATTAGTAAGAATATTATTTGGAGTTTCATGATTGTCTCCTAAAACACATTGGATTTATGGTGAGAGATTATCAACATCACATTTCTTATAAATTATATGTAAGAATTTTAATATGGAAAGCTGACTGTAAAATACTTCCTCATGATTTAGTTAAATTTGGAGATACATTTAAAAAATATATATATTATTAGTGTTGTCAAACTGAAGAGGTCGAAATATGCTCCAATGACAAAGTCAATCACTAGTGATTGGTGAGAGCTCGAAAATTTAAAACGCTAGAGTTTGGACAAGTCAAGAGAATATACCTTTGTCATAGCCTTATATTGAGAACATTATTTAGAGTTTCACGATTATCTTCTAAAGTACTATTTTGATTAACCAGATCTAATTTGCATTAGGTTAATAGTGATGAGATTATTAATACTGTATTATTTATTAATGGTATATTTAAGTTTTGTAGGATTGATTATTTAATCAAAGATATAATTGATAACATTATTCTGTGTACTTACCATTTGGGTGGGTGCATAACATATATATTCTTAATTGAGTTTCAATTAGTATAACAAAAGTTAAAATTAAAATAATTAAAAATCAAAATTAAAATAATCAGGTATGCATCTAAAATTGTCATAACTAAAGTTAAAATTAGAATAATTAAAAGTTAAAAGTAAAATAACAAAAGAGAACCATAGAACAAATAGGAAAGGGTAAATTGGCCACCTCAGGCTCCTAATTTATTTTTTCTTCAAATAGTTCTTAGAGTCTTTTTAATTGAGAGTTTTAAGCAATGGGTGGATTGATATTGCAGCAATCGTAATTTGATTCAATAATTTATTTTTACCTTAGTGAGGGCGAATAAAACTGCGGGCTTAAAGCCCAGTCTAAGACAAACGGGTTCAAGACTTATCTCAAAAGCCCGGACTATTAATTGTTTGGCCCATAGCAAGTTTGGGCCACCCCAGAAAGGGGAAGCCCACACAATGCTCAAGCCCAAGTCTGGGCTTAAGATAATCTAGAAGGACTCCATCCCCATCACGGCAGTTTAGAAGATGGAGTAGGAGTTCCCTAGAGCAATTAGAATGGCTCAATGATAAGATAAATCTCTGATAAAGAGAAGGGATAAAGAATAAGAGGCAGAGTCCTAGGAGGACTCAGCCTCCATGGTTTCGATCCTTATTTAAAGAAAGGCACTCCATACCCCCAGGTACAAAATTTTAACTTAGTTCCTGATTAGAAATTTCTCAGAGAGAAATCTAACTTGAACGTCGAAGTGCTTTCCGATCAAACCAAGCCAGAAATCACTAACAGTGTTCTTTGTCTTACAAGAGTTCGGCAACAGCACCAGCAGCCTCCAGTGAGTTTGGCAACTGGGAGTTTGGTTCATACTCTGTTCGAGGTCATCATATTTGAACCAATCCGATTGGTTCTAGTTGTGCCATCCGATTTATAACGCGCACAATTTGGCGCCGTATGTGGGAAACGACGATCTTGAATCAACAGAACCATAAGCCAACTCCTACTGGATTCACCGGAAGCCATGCAGAAGGGCAAGAAGGCATGGCAAGAAGGCATCCCTCAAAGGTCCATACTAGTTATTCCAAAGTGACCAAGGGTCCCTAGGATCCCGTCGGAGGTTCAAAGGCGTAGGGACGATGCCTCACATAGTGGGAGGTGGTTGCATTATTCTACCACCAGCTCTAGAGGAGAACGTCCCTCTCCTCCATTTTCAAGAGAAAGAGGGAGATTAGAGGAGAGGTTGGCAAGGCGAGATAGGATCATTAACAATCTTGAGAAAAGAATGAAACAACGCAATAGAGAAATTGAGGAACTCAGGAAAAGGATCCAAAGGCAAGAAGCTCAAAGAGTTCCACGCGTAAGGTAAAGAGAAAGTCCCGAACTAGAAGAGACCGAACAAAGCCCAAAATTCTATAGCCTGAGTCACCCTCAAAGACGGAGGTGCAAGGCACCTGAGGAGAGCCTAAGAAGTTATAAGCGAACTAATACCATTGGAGCTGAACCTATTCGGCCAAGCTCTCAAAGGGTAGCTGGGGCCGAACTAGACCCAAATCAAGACCTTCGGTTGTAGTTAGAAAAAAGAATGAATTCCAGAATGCAGCATGGTGGTGGTCGAACAGCCCAAGATGTAGCAAGGAATGCCCTAGAGCAGTTCTCGGTATTACCATTAGCTAAGGTCATTGAGAATGCAGATCCACCACGTAAGTTTTTTCCACCAAAGTTTGAGATGTACGATGGAAAGACAGATCCAGTAAGCCATATACAGAAATATAGACAAGCAATGGCACTCTGGAGTGGAAACGATGCACTCTTGTGCCGCATATTTCCATCCAGTTTAGGAGAAAGAGCCCTTAGTTGGTTCCATAAGCTACCACCCCGTTCCATAGTCAATTGGCAGCAATTGACTAATCCTTCACTACTTGGTTCATTACCAATAGCAAACAGACGAAGAGCTTCGACACCCTGCTCATCCTACGGAGTAACAAGGGCAAAACAATTCGAGAATATGCTCGGCGTTACTGGGAAGCTTACAATGAAATAGAAGATTGCAGTGAACAGTTAGTCGTGGCATCTTTCAAAATAAGACTGCCCCCACAAAGCCGTCTAAGACAATCTCTCACCAAGAAGACCATATCCACTATGTCTGAATTAATAGTGAAAATCGAATAACATGCAAAGGTTGAAAAAGATATAAGTCAAGTTGAATAGAGTATGGCCTCAGTCAAATAGCCCGAGAGAAAGGATAAAGGATGAAAAGACCAGAAGTCCAAGAAGGAGTCCTAGGGGAAAAAGGAGTCAACAGCCTACCGCAAACAGTGTTTAAAGAGTCTCTACACAAACTCCTAGATCAAATAAAAGACAAGCCCTATTTTCAAAGGCCGCCCAAGCTGATCGGTGATCCGAATAGACGAGATCCGAAGAAGAGGTGTGTAAAGACCCCAATTTGACCCCGCCTAATTTTAAGTGAATCCGATGATGAAAACAGATGGATTAGTGCCTCCGTACGATTCTCGAGAAATGATCCAAACTCGGTATTTGAACCCAGAACCTTCAAACCAATGAAATTTTGACGAACCATCGAAACTTGCTTCCCAAGTAAGGTGCAGACACCCCAATTTGACCCAGCCTAATCTTAGGCGAATCCGATGATGAAAACAGGTGAAATAGTGCCTCAGTACGATCCTCGGGAGGTGATCCATGCTCGGTATTTGAACCCAGTCATCCAAAACCTTCAAAATTTCTGAAACCAATAAAATTGTACCAAATCATCGATAACTTGTTGTCTAAGTCATTGCCAGAAGTGGCGACCACCATGTTCATTGTGGCAGCCGTCAATAGAACCTCTTGGAAACCCTAGCCAACATGGCGACCGCCAACTCACATTGTGGCGGCCGCCAACTCCAAATGGCCTGACGTGTCCC
>JAULJZ010032348.1:0-15010 GCA_032270985.1 Heliamphora pulchella
GGGTGGGGGGGGGCGGGGGGGCAGGAATTAATGTTCCAAATAATGTTGGTGAAATTGTTATGCCTACCCATCACCTTCTCAGTCAAAGAGTACAATGATTTCACTGAAAATCTGAGATCTTTTATCCTCATCCATACCACTGAGTCTCTCGTGGCCTGGGTTCCAGCTGCACATGGCTTTAGAGCTCCCAAAATTTCCAACCATTGTGAAAACTCCCTTCCAATTAAGGGTCTTTTGAAAATCACTTTCTCCCACCACTGCTCTGGACTCTAGTTTTCTAAATATTTGATGGTTGCCAGGTGAATGGCCTTATCTTTGGACAGATAAAACAATGTAGGGAAGGCAACCCTTGAAGGAAAAGCACCCCACCACAAGTCAAGCCAAAATCTAATGCTCTACGCATTCCTAATTCTCACTGAGAGGTTACTCCTCAAGGTGTTCCCATACTCTCACTTAGTGCCCACATCCCCGAGAGGTACTATTCCTCCCCGAATGGCAGAGACTTTTTGAGGCTTCAAAATTTCTAGTAACCAACGCCCTCGGCAGAGATTATACTTATTGCGGAACATCTTTCTTCACATAGCGTCCCTTTCCATCCCAAACCTCCACCTCCACTTGGCTAGTAGAGCCATGTTTTTTATCTTTAGAGGAGCCAGACCTAGGCCACCAGCTTCTTTACTTGTGATGACTTTTTCCTTGCTAAATTAATGGCATCTTTTTTTCTCAGCCTCCTCACCTTATAAGAATTTTTTTTTTTTTTGTAATTTCTCCAATTGAACTTTCACTTCTCCAATTTAGCTTTAGAAAGAAGTTGCTCTCATAAAAAGAAAAGATGATAAGTGCACAGATAAGAAATATACATCCAGAGCTTGAACACACACTTTTCATATAGGTGAATTTCATACAATTGTAGGGCCGACCCCATATAAACAAGATGTTAGGTGTGTGTTTTATATTTTGCGGACCTATATAATTATGGTTTTATAATTATATGGTGCTTAGGATTTTAAGATTTTATAATTATATAACAGTTAGGGTTTTAGAGTTTTGTAATTATGTGGCAAGTAGGGTTTTAGGGTTTACCTATAAATATGAATCTTATAATTTTATTAAGATGTGTGAAGAGTTGAATAAAATGGATAGAGATGTAGGGAGATGCGAAAAAATACCGCGGGCACAGGATAACTCTTGAGCGGGAAAACGAAGTTTATTTCAAGTTCGGGTTGTGGGTGTTGAGTTTTGGAGTATTTTTTTCCTTGTTATTGTACACTCTACAGTTATATTGGATTATCTCTCTTACTTGTGTATGTAAGCAAGTTGTGCCAAATCACGTAAATTCTTATGTGATTTTCTATTTGGTGTGTGCACGGATGTACTTCCGTTTGCATTTGAGGATTGATGATTAAATCTCAAAAAATTGTATCAAAGCCAACAGTTGGCGATTCAAAATCACTATGGGAGATCGGAGTACATATATATTTTGATCTTGATTCATATTGATCAAAGAATATTTATTTCGCACAGAAAAAGAAGAAAAAAAAGGCGACAACTTAGTATTAGGTGTAATGCAAAAAGCAATGTATTGGACAATCAAGATTAGTTTTAATTGGAGTTAAATTAAACGGCGATTTCTTAATTCGACATATGATTTGCAACCAATTCACCTCGACGAATTAGTGGAGTAACGACGGATATTTTGGAGAATAGGTGTAGGACATCTTAGTGTAAAGATGTGGGTCATATTGATTTGAGTATAGTCGATCGACGACAACGACAGAATCAACATCGACACCAGCTATCTTCATGGTGATTTGCAAACTTTAAGCCAAGATAGAGATTATTGGGTGTGCGTATTGTATTTTGCGAACTCATATAATTAGGATTTTATGATTATATGACGGTTAGGGTTTTAGAATTTTATAATTATATAACAATTAGGGTTTTAGTGTTTACCTATAAATATGAACCTTATAATTTTAGTGGATTATGTGGAGAGTTGAATAAAAATGGTAGAAATATAGGTGAAGGTGAAAAATACTAGAGACACTAGGGTGTCTCTTGAGCGGGAAAGTTGAGCTGCATCTTTCAAATAAATTCCAAGCCTAAAGTCGTGCCTTCATTGAGTTGAGCCGCATGTTTTAAATAAATTCCGAGCCAAAGTCTTGCCTACGTTAAGGTGGAGACGGAGATGATGTAATCTCGTATTGCATGTGGACGTAATTCAAAATGGACTTATAAGACAGTTCGAGACACTTTCAATTGTGATGCACTTAGAAGAATAAAACTGTTAGGTCTAAATGAGCAACACTTCCATGCATAAATAAGATCTAAAGCCTACATTATTATCGTCCCTTTTTTATAATTGCTTATTTGTTTATTTTAATTGACTTATTTTTGTCTTTAAAAAGTTTTTTATTTTTTAGTCAAACTGTTATACTTTTGGACTATTTTTATCGAGATGATTCAGAAAAATAACCCTTTAATCAAAATATTAAAAAAAAGTTAAAAAAAATAAAAATAAGCCAAAATAAGCTAATAAGTCAAAATTTATATTACTTATTTTCGTATTTATTGAACTTTTTTATCTTTTAATCAAAAAAATTATACTTTTCCGATTCATGTCGTCGAGACAATTCGAGCTCAACCGCACAACACTTAACCCACTCCTCGTCAACCCTCTTCCGCCTCGGTGATCTCCTTCAAATCCACCCGAGGATCCTTAGCTCTAAATTTGGGATTCAACGGGGTTGCCTTGTTTATTCTACTTTCTCGCATGGGATGCTGATATTCAGGAACACTGGTTCTCTCAGTTCTGGAAATATAAGATTTCTTTGTGCCTGACCAAGCTCTTCTCACAACCAGTTGTTGGTCCAGGCGCCAAACACCATCATAGATTTGAATGGCTTTCATAGCATCCCTTTGATCTCAGAATCTAACAAAGCCGAATCTCGTGTTAATCATTTGTCTTCTCTTTAGAGGTTTGAAGGTATCTTCCATAAGCCCACACTAGCTTATAATATTGCGTAGCTAAAAAGAATGGACTTGTTTTGGAATGTTGTCCACAAAGACCGTAGTGACATTCTCCCTAGAGCTTCGATGTTCGTTATCGATACTTCTCCCCCTAATCCTGAACCCAATCTAACAAGCCTCCTCCCCCTTTTCTCTCATCTCCAACTCCTAATAGTTAGGAAGAACCTAATAATTTGCTTGTTCACCCTTTAGAGTCCCCCTAATCATAATAGCATGTGAACGAAATCACAATCTCTTTTTTTGGATTAATACTATATATGGTAATCATATTTAGTGACCACATTTGAGTATGTGTGGCCACTGTATCATATTATAGATCAATAATTTATTTTCAAACACTACACATAAAATGTCACATTATGCGGTCCGCAAATATGATCATCGTAGCCTTATATATAATTTTTTTGTTGTGTGTGCTGTTATTGTATAATTAGGATATTTTATCATGCAATTATTATGTAATGCATTATTCAACAACCAAAAATTGAGTTATTACTCCTCTTTAGAATTACCACTCGTCTTTAGCCATCGAGTCACTGCTTTACACAATAATTACATGGCAAAGATTGCTGATTCGTTATCATCGTGTGACTTAATTCTTGTGTGATCAATAACTTGGCAATAGGTTTTGGAGACTATCAATACCAGTCGGAGCCACCATGGACCACCCGTTGGCGAACCTGTTTGGACTTGGCAGCCCAGATCTTGAGCCGGTGCCGCTCGACCCGATTTTGGTGATTGTGGGTGGCGATGAAATATTGAAAGACAGGGCGGAGGACTACGCGAGGAGGCTGAAAGAGCTTGGAAAGAAAATCGATTATGTGGAATTTGAAGGAAAGCAACACGGTTTCTTCACCAACCAACCCTACTCGGATGAGGCAGATAGAGTCCTCCAAGTTATCAAAAATTTTGTGTCTTTGAACTCCAAGTAGAACTTCGCATTTCCCTACTTCTGATGTTTTTTTTTTTTCCATGCTTAATTATGTAGTTATGTAGCATTGTATTGTTCCATTGGATTCATATCCAAATGTTGCCTAAGAACGTTTTTTAGAAGGTTTTTCTTTTTAAATTACTAATAGAAAACCTAATAAAAAAACCTAGACTAAAATATAAATAAATAAATAAAAAAAGCACTCAGCCTCCATTTGGGATGACTTTTGCTTAATTGGCTTTTCTCATATTTTTGTGTTTTTTTTATTTTTTTGTATTTTTTTTTCTCATTTGTTTTGATTTCTCAAAAAATCTGAAAATAATGCTTGTTTGGACTAAAATTTAAAACAATTGAGATAAGAAGAAAAAAGTTACTAAAAGAGCTTTGAGTGGAATTTTTTTCATCTTATCTTATTTTTCTTTTGTCCTAGTTTTTTTTTTTTTTACTTTTTTGGTTACTTGTAATGAAAATAATTTAAAAAGTATGACCATTTAAGTTAACGTACAAAAAATCACTAAGAGAAAAAAATTATATAAAAAATGTTATTCCAAATGCAAGTTGAGAACAAGATATAAAAAGTTTGCTTGAGTCATTGTTTGGTAACCCAACTTAAAGTGGTGTTTTTTTTTTAAAAACTTTTTTTCCCTTTTTTTAACTTTAAGTCAAATAAGGAAAGAAAAAAAAAACTCTTGTTTTGACTAATTAAAAAGATGACTTTCAGACAACAATATATAAAAGATTACTATTTGACTCTTGAAGTTTTTTTAAATGGTCTAAGCAAAAAGATTATAAGCCCATCTTCAAACTGGTACACTACAAATAATTTGGGTTTAAGAATTTTAGGTCCTATTGTCATCATTAGACGTTTTATTCAAATTACTGAGTCATAGTAATCCGTTCAAATCGTTAAATTATTATATAAAATTCTATCAAAAAAATTCTCAGTTAATTTCAAACTCAAGAAATTGTTCCCTAATCCAAGGCAACCCCCAATTTAATTGGTTTCCAAAGATTTGACCTTTGGAAAGAAGTAAAAAAAAATGATTAAAATGCCCTACTTAAGTGACCACTTAACCTAACGGCTGCCATCTTCATTTCAGAGCGAAAAATTCAAACCTTGTTTCTGCTATTTCTTCGAGATCACCAGCTAAAATAATTAGAACCACCAGCCGACAACTTTGTTGGTGCGGTCACTAACTTTCTATTATTAGCAAACTAATTTGATTTGAATTGCAATTAACATTGTTAGATAGCTAGCATAAACCATGAGGTTAACTATTTCATAAATATCATTGTAGGGAGATTAATTCGTGTGTAAAAGAAGCAAGGCTGATTTCTTGTGAAGAATTTGGGCAAATCTCGTTCTAGGAAGTCAAAGTTCCCCACATTTTAAAATTAGATTGAAAATGATTTTTTTCTTAATCAAAAAAGGTCAAAAGACATTAATTTATCGCAAACATAATATAAAATCGATCAAAAAAGTATATCGGATATGACAAGACACCTCTTCAAGGAGAGGTAGAGAAATACCTCCACATAAGGAGGAGAAAATTCCTATATAAGAAAAAATAAACCCTTTACGTAGGAAGAACTACAAACCTTGATACAGATAGGATCAGACTGAAAGTGACCTCTACTTGTTGGGGATTAGAACGCGAATACTAATTTCGCCCAAGAATGATAAAGAATTCACAAATCACAAAATAGAACGAAGAAGAAAGGAAGAGAGACAATCACACACAATACACAAATTTTACGTCATTCGACAAGTCCTGCCTACGTCTACGGAATCACACTTTCACTATATTACTTGAAAGATTACAATGGAAAGAGTTCTGGGGAGAGAATATGAGAAAAGAACAAAAGAGTAATCAATTCAATTGTGGCTGCCCAAAATTTAGAAACCTATAATAGGTTTATCCCGCACAGACCGCTCGAGCAGTCCGTCGAGCGGTCTGGGGCAGCCCTCGGTATCCTGCTACAGACGCCCCACCACTCGAGTTAAGCCAAAAATCTCGATTTTCATTACTTTTTTGACAATATTAAAGCCACTCCAAGGCTTCAAGCTTTAGATATAATATTGTCAAAGGAGTGAAGAAAATTTTGGTTTCTGGATTTAACTGTTCAAACGGTGAATAAACTACTCGAGCAGTGGGCATTTGCAGCGGGATATCGAGTGTTGTCCTAGACCACTCGAGCGGTTTGTGCGAGACAAGCCTATTATAGGTTGCTAGGGTTTGGGCAACTGTAATTAAATTGATTATTCTTTTGTTCTTTTCTCATATTCTCTTCCTAAAACTCTCTGTCTCGTAATCTTCCAAGCAATATAGTAAAAGTGTGATTCTGTGGACGAAAGCACGATTTGTCGAACTACATAAACCTTGTGTAATGTGTGTAATTGTCTCTCTTCCTTTCTTCTTCATTCTATTTCGTGATTTGTAAGTTCTTTATCATTCTTGAATGGAATTAATGATCGCATTCTGATCTCCAACACTACTAATAACTCATTTTCCCCTGTTAGATACCCGTTAGATATGCAATGGTTTGGTCCTTTGGGAAAGTAGAGGGGTAGGGGGAAGTTATTGCCAAAAGAGGGTTTGATTTTAAACTCTCTTAATATTTAAGACTTACATGCGTGCATGCTCATAGTATGTATGTATATACTGTGTGTGTTTAGGTGTGTGTATGTATATATATATATATATATATATATATATATATATATATAGTATACTGTTTATTTCATTAAGACCATCTCTTCTTTCTCAACAAAATCTCTCTTTTCCTTCCTTAATTTTGCAAAACTTTGACAATATTGTAAAGAGTACTATAGTGGTTAGGTAGTTAGGAAGTTAGTTATGGGTAATATTGGTATTAGTTAGTTAAGCTTAAGAGGAGCAAATGTCAGTTAGCATATGGGAGTATAAATACTACAAGTTGCATTGTGAAATATTAGACGAATGAATAAGAAAGTCAGTTCTATTTCTCTCTCTCTCTCTAGTCAGTTCTCTTCGATATAGTTTACATAGTATCAGAGCTTAATTGACGAAATTCTAAAATTCTATCATTAGCGAACAGTGGCTCATCATCTTCACTTACAATAAATGGTTCGACATCAATGAATGAAACTTTACCAGCATCTCTGACATTTTTTTATAGCAAATATTCAGTTGTTTATCTCCAATAAACTTGATTCTTTAAATTACTTAGCATGGAAAAATCAAATTGAGAATGCGCAGAGAGCTAATTCTCTATTTCAATATGTGAATGGATCTACTATTTTCCCTCCATTATATGTCTTGGATGCATTTGGTTCTCAAGTTCTAAATCCAGTTGCTACACTATGGCAAACGATCGATAAAATGCTTCTCTTGTATATAACTGCAATGCTATCTTCATCTATTCTACCTCATGTTCTTGGCATTCAACATGTGTATGATGTTTGGTTCACTCTTAAATCTAGATTTAGTTCATTATTCAGATTGCACATTCATGATATTAATCAGAAGTTATTTTATCTGAAGAAAATGTCGTCCATGGATGTATATTTGGATCATATTAAAGCTATCTCACAAAAATTGGCTACTTTTGGATGTCTCATGGATGAAGAAGATATTGTATTTCTTACACTAAATGGCCTTTCCTCAGAATTTAACTCTTTCAAAACTACAATAAGAGCTCTTCCTGACTCTATTCGGTTTTTTAAATTGTCTTCACTTCTCACTGTAGAAGATTTTCATGTGATACAATATCAAAATCACCTTTTGGGATCTAATTCTGTGTTTCTTGCTACTAAACAACGTCCCTCTACTAGATCCACTTCCTTTCCCTCTCCACAGTATAATAACTTCAGGATGGGACGCTCTACAAACAGATTCAAAGGTGTTCGCTTCTCTCATGGAGGTTTTCAAAACTTTGATTATTCATCTAAAGTTTCATGTCAGATCTGTGGCAAAACAAATCATGTCGCTTTGACTTGTTATCACAGGGTGAATATGAGTTATCAACCTCCATAGTTGTCTATGCATACTACCTTCAAAGAAACTTTTCAGTCTGCGTAGGCTCTTCTTACCAATTCTTTTTTCGGTTCTCAAATTAATTTTTATGCTATAGTCATTCGTAAATCAGTCTCCACCGCCTTGGTACTTTGACTCAGGAGCTACTAAACATGTTATCAATGATATTACCTCCATTTCTACTACTCACCAATACTCAGGACCTGATACTATAACTGTGGGTTATGGCACTTCACTTCCCATTTCCAATTCTGGTAAGGGAATTTTACCTACTCCTTTTCATAGATTTTCATTGTCCAGAATTTTACATGTCCCTTTGATTTCTCAAAATCTACTTTCAATTCACCAGTTTGTTACTGATAACAGTTGTCGTATATTCTTTGACTCTCATGGTTTTATCATCTAGGACAACATTACTCATTAGAATCTCTTTGTAGGGCCATGCCAACAAGGGCTTTATCTCATTAGATGCTCTACTTGCTCAAGGTACCTGGACTCTTGTAGCCTTACCTCCTTGTGTAATTTCAATAGGTTGTAAATGGATATATAAAATCAAAAAACATTTGAATGGCTCAGTAGCAAGGCATAAAGCCAGATTAGTGGTTTAGGGCAATCAACAAATTGTAGGACTAGACTATCATCAGACGTTTAGTCCAACTATTAAACAACCTCTATAGTCCAATTATTAAACAACCTACAATTCGAGTTATCTTGTCCCTTGCTTTGCATTATGGGTGGTCCATTCTAGGGGTGAAAATTTTTGACACGACACTTTAACATGACTCGAACCCTACACGAAATCAGAGGATTATGGTTGACAATTTCGACACGAAATTAAAAAATAACACGACCCAATAACACAGTTAATAAATAGGTTGGATTAGTATTGAACCCGTGTAACTCAAAAATGACCCATCTAACACATTTTGTTTTCTTGTCAACTTAAAATACAACACGAACCCTAAACCCGATAAAAACACATATATAACCTAGTTATATACCTATTATGTTGCACACTGTAGAAGAAAAATTCTAAAATTTTGAGAAAAAACTCAAAATTGGCTCCCATAATTATTAAGTAGGCTATGTTACTTAAAAGTTAAATCAGACTATTGAGTTTATTAAAAAAATTAAAACCCTATTCAAAACAGGTGACTATCAATTTTACCCTTTACTCCTTACCCTAGGGCTGCGCCGCCGCATCAACTTGCTTGCTAGAGCCTAAAGCACGTCGTCGTTGCAGCAGGCGAAGCTCGTCACCGTCGAAGGCCAAAGCTCCTCATCAAAATCCAATCGAAGCTCTTCAATGTCGTCATTGAAATCTAATCGACTTCGAAGGCCAATCGAAGCTCTTCGCATCGTCGATGAACTCTAGTCGCCATCGAACTCCAGTCGCCATCTTTTATTCTACTCCTCCTTTTATTCTCACACTCTACGCTGAATGAAAAAGGAAAAGGCTAACTAAGGTATGTTCTTTTCATAGCACAGAAAAAGGCTAACTAAGGTATGTTCTTTTCTTTTCATTTCTTTTTATCTCTCAACGATCTCTCTTCTTTCCTAATTTGAATTGTTTTCATGTTAATTTCTTTCTGGTTTTTCATATTTGATCCATTTTTGTGTTCCTAGTGGATAAAACTAAGAGAATTTTGCTTCGATTGATCTTGAATTTCTGAAATTAAAATAGATTCTTACAATTTTGATTCTTTTTCCTAGTTATGATGAAGTTGAAGAAGCTAATAGAGCAGCAGTAGAGTGTAGCCATAGAGTTCTCAGGCTATTACCTCAGCCCCAAGATCAAATTCAGCTCAGGAATTTAATGGTTAAAACATGGGAGGCTGTTTTTAGGTTTAAGAGAGTTGTTTCTCTTCTTAATGCTGAATTAGGTCATGTAAGAGTAAGAAAGCTCAAAATAATTCAAAACCCATTCCCCCAAATCATGATGACTCTCCCAGACTTTTATACCACAAATTATTTTAAAGTGTTAAGTTTCAAACGATGAATTATTTTTACATGATTTTTGAAGGGCGTGAAAATAGTTAATGATTGTCATGGTTCCAACTAAAGATGCTTTTCTACATATGGTTATATCATTCAAGAGTTTTGAAATACAAGTTGTTTACTGTCCAATAATTTATCTTGAGCATGGTTTAAATTGTAACTATGTTGGACAATGAAAAGGGAAAAACCGCTAACATATACTTTTTAAGAACTTACATGATTCGTTTTCATATAACCGAGAATTAAGAATATCTGTTTTTTATTAGTTATTGAAACTTGTTTGTGAATATTGAGATTGATATATTAATCCATTTGTTGAATATTGAGATTGAATAAATTGTTGGAAGCAAAACTATCAAGATCATTATTTTTGTAAATAATTTTTCGATAAAAATAATTAGACAGGTAATCGCCGAAATGGGCTCCAGATAATTTTTTTTGATGTCGAACGATTAAAATAAAACTCATGCCACCACAGTTAATTTAGAAAAATACATTTTAGGTCGATTCTCTAATTACGAACTTTTGATTCCGAGTTGAAACTCCTGTTAGATCTTCTACTGTATTCTCTTATGCGATTCCTGAACGTAGTGTGAGTTACAATCTTTCGAGAACTCATACCGGCAAAACCTGATCAGTTTTAGTCTTGAAGACAAGTTATAAATTTGGTTTAGCCTACCTGCATATTTATAGGGTTACAGTAGGGATCTGTGTAGTAATTATGACAAAGATTTTTAGTGTAACCTAGATATGTATATAGCGGTTTCTACAATTAAGAAAACCTCTCAGCGGTATTTGTAATTGTGAAAATCTTGCAGCGATTTTTGAAATTTTTATAAATTACTAAATTACAGTTCGCACCCCTTAAGAATTGTAATTGAACTCTAAGCCATAATCTTATGATTATCTTGCATTGAGCTCCTGTTGTTGAATGTTTAATTCATTTCCTCACATTAAGATTTTCGATACCCGCAAATTAAATTTAATTACTGACAATTTAATTTAATTGGCATCTTTAAATTCCTTAAATCCTTCCGCTTAACTTATCTGACCGCCGAATAATCAAATCTACCTGCAGGGTTTAGCCGAGTCAAAACTTGTAAGCTTCCTTAAAACGGTATTGTCAATCCCGATCATTCGAGACGTGAATTCTGTCAATAATTAATATTTACCATATAAACAATACCGCTATTCAACTCGCCAGAAATATAAATTCATATAAAATCGCACCCTCTAATGAATCAAACCAATGAATATTAAATATACCCAAATAATTAATTATTTCATGATTAAAAGTATAAGTATTCTCATAATAACCTTGGAGTATGAATAAATTTATATAGTTAGTATAAAATTAATTATCCCAATGTAACCCGTTCAATACACACAAAGTATACTAGTACAGAGAGTCGAAAAAATAGACGATACTATTATCTGTTTCTCGTAACCAAGATTGGTCTACTAAAACTTAGTACTACAGTCGTACCGATGGTATGTCCATTTCTATCTAAACTGTGAATATATACTTATATTCTACGAGAACCTAAAATCAGATCTTCTGTGTGCAAGCCGTACTCTACACACCAAATTAAACACTGTACATAATAAAGGACATTCATGCATAATATTAAAGAAATGATATTACATATATTGCTCATTAAGATTCTCATAAAATAAAAAATTAATTTTATTAAAATAAAATTAAATACTAAAACCAAAATAAAAATTATAATTTTCAGTATACAACCCTAACACAAAAGTCAACTAGAATTATATTTGGATGAGCTGAAGAATGATAGAAGGGAAAAACTTAATGTACTTGCTTTTGAAAAACTCATCAATATTGGTACCCAAACCTTACTATGATAGCTCGTGATGTGTTTAGTATTTTCATTTCTACAGTTGTTTCAGAATCCGCATTTAATACTAGTGGTTGAATTCTTGATCAACATCATAGTGCTCTAAGGCTTCAAATTGTTGATTTGATATGCACTAGGGATTGATTGTTTAGAGAAAAAAAGTAATTGTTATATAGCACTTTAAAAAAAATAAAACTGGAAAAACTTGTAGAAGACTATAGAAGAAGATGAGACTTAATTCGAATCAAAAGAATGTTCAACTAGTTTTGTTCATGTTAACTTTTGATTATGTAAGTATATAATTAGTTTATTAACTTATTTTAGACATATATTCAATTTGAATATAAATTATACAATGCAATTAATGATGCGTATGGCCTATTCTTATTACAGAAAATGGTCGATGTGTCCTTGCAATGTTTTTTGAGTTCTTAGCAAACTTGTTACTGTTATGCTGCTGTTTGTAGTTAATTTTTTGTAAACTTTTTTTTCATCAATTTTTTGAACTATGGAGTTTTTATATGCATGGAATGATGTTATTTTTCTATCGAATTATTTAAATAGTTTTTGCAGATTATTTGGAGCTTTTTATTTATTATAATTTATATAATTTTGTGATTAAAATATATAAAAAATTAAAAATGTAAACTTGTTATTAAATAGGTCGTAAACAGTTTAACGTGTTTATAAGCAGGTACTTATAGTGTTAGGATAAGTAACACGTTTAGCTAAATAGGTTGGGCTAATGTTGAGAGATTTTTGACACAAACCCAATATGACACGACACAACACGATACGATGCCCACCCCTAATCTATTCAATAGGTTGATATGTCAAATGCTTTTCTTCTTGGTCATATTGAAGAAGATGTCTATATTAGATAACCTCAAGAATTTAGTAATCCTGAATTTCCCAATCATATATGTAAGCTTAATAAGGCCTTATATGACCTACGTCAAGCTCTACGAGCTTGGTATGCCTTGTTATCTGCATTTTTTTTTATCAAACAGGGTCTTCATACTAGTCTAACAGATACCTTCTTGTTTACATTCAAGAAAACTCATATATTCTCTATGTTCTGGTTTATGTTGATGGCATAATAATTACAAGTAATCCTACACATATATCTTTGTTGATTCAAATTATGAGTGCCTTATTTGCTACGAAGGATTTGGGGCTTCTTGACTATTTCTTGCGTATAGAGGTTATTTCTAATGTTTTATCTCAATCCAAATATGCATTTGACTTACTTGAAAAAATTGGAATGACTAATTTTTTTCCATGTGCTTCTCCTTCTTCACTCAAATGAGATACAGTTGAATCTAATCCACCCTTTGATAATCCAGAGTTATATCGCAACATTATTGGTTCTTTGCAATATCTAATCTTATAAGACCTGAGATTTCCTTATCTGTGAATATGGTATGTCAGCATATACATGATCCCCATGTCAATCACTTTATTGCTATCAAGCGTATTTTATAATAGATTAAAGGCACAACTCTTCAAGGATTTCCAATTTCAGCAAGGATCTCTTGCTCAGTCTGCATAGAAGATCTACAGTAGGGGTGCACACGGTCCGGATTGGACTGGTTCCTTAAGAAATCAAGAACCGAACTGTTACCAACGATTCCAGGTGTTTTAGAACCGTATCCGAACTGTTTAAGTTGTCAGTCAAATTAAGATTATATAGGGCATGTTTCTTGTATTATAGCACTATATCTATTGTCATTAGCTGTATATTTTAGTTTCCTTTTTAGTTCGATATGATTACTGTAAATTACTAAAAATCAGCCATGTAATTAGCCCTAAGATTGTTATATAATGAGAAGAAACCCTCACATTGAGGTATCGAATAAAATTGACATGGTATCAGAGCCATAACCGATTACCTTCTTGGTTCCTTCCAGCACAGGCGTCCTCGCCTCCTTCTTCTTGCTTTCTCATTTTTCTGGTTCATAAACTCTAGGCGCTGCATCTATGGCTTTCGGTGAACCGTAGCCGACCTCCAAGACCTCAGCCTTTTGCAAAGGGCAGTACGCGACCCCTCCCTTCGACCTCGCCGACCTCCAGGATCTTAGCTGCTACACCTCTGACTTCCGACGATCCCTTCTCAGCATTCTGATGACCTCGCCGACCTCCGGCGACCCTGGTTCCTGGTTATTCGTTCACGTCGGCAACCTCTCTGATTGCGCCGACTTTGTGTTTTTGTTTCTCGCCTCTTTGGTTCGTGACTAGTTCGCGATTTTTGGTCTTCTCTTGTGGGTAACGAGTTTCTCTGGTTTTGCTTCTTGGTTATCTGGTTCTTTTGCTTCTTAGGTTTCTGGTTATGCTTCTCTGGTTCTGCTTCTCTGTGTTCCTGCTTTGTGAGTTTATGATACTAGTCCTCTTTTCTGGTATTTGTGGTTTATCATGTCTACTAACAAATTTCTTGGGGTTCGTTTTACGGGTAAAAATTATTCTGCTTGGGAATTTCAGTTTCAACTGTTTGTTATGAGAAAAGAGTTATGGGGCCATATTGATGGCAGTAACCCAGCTCCAACTGAGATGTCTAAATTGGCTCAGTGGAAGGTCAAAAATGCTAGAGTCATGTACTGGATCTTAGTATTTATTGATCCTTAAATTGTCATATATCTGCGGCCGTACAAGTCTGCTAAAAGTATGTGGAAATTTTTGAAGAAAGTTTATAATTAGGACAACACAGCCCGACGTTTTCAGTTGGAATATGAGATTGCTAATTACACTCAGGGTGATCTCTCTATTCAAGATTATTTTTCTGGGTTTCAGAACTTATGGGGTGAATTTGCTGACATGATTTATGCTAAGGTGCTAGCTGCATCTCTCTCTGCTGTTCAAGAAGTTCATGAACAGAGTAAGAGAGACCAGTTTTTGATGAAATTGCAGCTTGAATTTGAAGCCACTCGGTCTAATTTGATGAACCGTGATCTCTCTCCTTCATTGGATATCTGTTTTGGAGAATTAATTCGAGAGGAGCGGCGTCTTGCCACACAAGTCATTTCTCAGCAAGATAAAATGATATCTAATACCGTTGCATATGCCGCTCATGGGAAAAGCAAGGGTAGGGATATGCAGAAGGTACAATGCTTCAGTTGCAAGGAGTATGGGCACATTGCTGCTCACTGTTCAAAGAAATCTTGCACTTATTGCAAGAAGCC
>JAULJZ010032359.1:0-37637 GCA_032270985.1 Heliamphora pulchella
GGGAGGATTATCGGGACAGGTGCAAATCAAGAATAGGGTGCTGATGCACAGGGTTCAGATTCTGCACAGCCTGTTACAGCTAGTACACAGACACATGTAGTGCCTCGTCGTAGTGGGAGGGCTGTTCATTAACCTGACTGGTATATGTTCTTGAGAGAGTCTTTTAATAGGATCCCGACAGAACTAGATACCGAGCCCTATAACTACAATGAAGCACTACAAGACAAAGATACAGATCTTTGGTAAAAGGTATGAATTCAGAGATAGAATCTATGTATTCCAATCAGGTTTGAGAACTTGTAGAACCACCAGAAGGGATAAAATCCATTGGATGCAAGTGGATTTACAAGAGGAAGAGAGGAGTAGAAGGGAAAGTTGAAACATTCAAAGCTAGGTTTGTTACTAAAGGGTTCACCCAGAAAGAAGGGATCGACTATGAGGAGACCTTTTCGCCAGTAGCCATGCTTAAGTCTATCCAGATTCTCTTATCCATTGCTGTACAGTTTGCTTACAAAATCTGACAAATGAACATCAAGACAGCTTTTCGTAATGGAAGTCTTAACGAGTGTATCTATATGATTCAACCAGTCGGATTCATTACAAAAGGCCAGGAGCACATGTTATGCAAGCTTAAGAGATCCATTTATGGACTTAAGCAGGCATCGAGATCTTGGAACACTCGGTTTGATCAAGGTATAAAGTCTTATGGTTTCGATCAAAGTCTGGATGAGTCCAGTGTGTACAAGAATTGTGACGCAAGCGTGATAATCTTTCTAGTACTTTATGTAGACGATATCTTGCTCATCAGAAACGATGTGGGGGCATTATCTACGATTAGAGTATGATTATCTGGGCAGTTTGATACGAAGAACTTGGGAGAAGCTAGTCACATCCTTGGGATCAAGCTTGTGCGAGATCGGAAACAAAGGATGTTGGACTTATCACAAGCAAAGTATACCGATGATATCCTTGCTCTTTTTAGCATGTAGAATTTCAAGAAAGGGTTTCTCCCTTTCAGGCATGGAATCACTCTATTTAAGAATCAGTGTCCTAAGACACCTGATGAGATAGAGAAGATGAAGATGGTTCCTTATGCTTTGGTAGTAGGAAGCCTCATGTATGCTATATTTTGCACTAGACCCGACATTTGCTTTGCCGTTGGTATGGTCAGCAGATATCAATCAAACCCATGGCAGGAGCATTGGATTACGGTAAAGAATATAATCAAGTACTTGAAAAAGACTAAGGATTATATGTTGGTTTACCAGGCAGACAGTCTAGTACCTTTGGGGTACACAGACTCATATTTCTAGTTTGATAGGGATTCTCGTAAGTCTATCTCAGGATATGTGTTTACCTTAGGAGGTGGAGCTATAAGTTGGAGGAGTATCAGGCAGTCCTGCATTACTGATTCCACCATGGAGGCTGCGTATGTGGCAACTTCTAAAACAGCCAAGGAGTCGGTTTAGCTCAGGAACTTCCTATTGGATCTAAATGTGGTGCCTTCAGTTCAGTAGGCTATTACACTTTACTGTGACAATAGCGGAGCGGTTACAAACTCGAAGGAGCCAAGGGTCCATAAGAAAGGCAAGCACATTGAGCGTAAGTATCACCTGATACGAGAAATTATACAGAGAGGTGATGTTGCTGTGACCAAAATTGCATCAGGAGACAACCTTGCAGATCCTTTTACAAAGAGCTTACCGGCTAAGACTTTTGATAGTCATGTAGAAGGCATGGGAGTCATATGTATGACAGCATGGTTTTGAGTATAAGTGGAAGATTGTTAGGGTTAGTATACTGAAAACTATGATTTTAGTATTTAATTTTATTTTAATAAAATTAAGTTTCCATTTTATGAGAATCTTTATGAGCAATGTATGTATATCATTTCTTTGTTATGCATAAATGTCCAATATTCTGTATAGTATTTAATCTAATGTGTAGAGTACGGCTTACACATAGAAGACCATATTTTAAGTTTTTGCAGAATATAAATTTAATGTTCACAGTTTAGATAGAAATGGATATACCATCGGTACGACTGTGGCACAGAGTTTTAGTAGGCCAGTCTTGGTTACGGGAAACAGATAATAGCGTTGTCTATTATTCCGACTCTTTATGCCAATACACTTTATGTGTATTGAACGGGACATTTTGGATAATTAATTTTGTACTGATTATATAAATTAATTCACACCCCAAGGTTATTATGAATAGTGCTTATCCTCTTAATTCTGAAATAATTATTGATTTGCATATATTTAATATTCGTTGTATTGATTCATTAGAGGGTGCGATCTTATATAGGTCTATATTTCGGTGAGTTAGATAGCGTTATTATTTATATGACAAATATTAATTATTGACGGAATCCACGTTCCGAAAGATCGAAATTGACGATACCCCCTTAAGGATGCTTATAATTTTTGACCAGGCCAAACCCCGCAGATGGACTTGGTTATTCGGTGGTCAAATAACTTAAGCGGAAGGGCTTAATGAATATCAAGATGCCGATTAAATTAAATTGTCAGTAATTAAATTTAATTGGCGGGTATCGAGAATCTTAACGTAGAGAGAAATGGTAAGCATTTAATAACAGGAGCTCAATGTAAGAAGGTCTTGAGATTATGGGTCAGAGTGCAATTATAGTTTTTTAGTGGTGTGAACTGTAATTCTATATTTTATGAAAATTGCAGAAACCGCTGCATGTCTTTCCATAATTGCAGAAATCTCTAGTTGGTGTCTGTGTTCCACTGGAAGTCTAACTTATAATTACTCATCAGGTCCCTATTGTAGCCCTATATATGCGGGTAGGCTGAACCAGTTTTTAATGATTTTCATATCATTATTATTATGATATTATTTTCGTCTCTCAAGACTTAAATATAATGGGATTCTGCGTGTACGAGTTCTCGGAGGATCGTAGCTCACACTACATTCGATGATCGCATACGGAAATACGGTAAAATATCTGATAAGTGCTTCAACTCGGAATCAAATTGTAGTTGAAGATTAGATCGATAAAAGGTATTCTTCTAAATTAATTTTGGTTGCATGGATTTTATTTTGATCGTTCGTCGTCAAAAGTTTTACCTGGAGCCCGTTTCGGCATTTGTTCGTCCAGTTAATTTTTTATCGAAAATTATTTTACAAAAATAATGATCTTGGCAGTATTGCCACCAACATTATATCATATATCATATTTTGTCTTTCAAGACTAAATATATCTGGGTTTTTCCGGTATGAGTTTTCGATAGTCCGTAGCCCACACTACGTTCGAGGATCGCGTAAGGAAATACAGTAGAAGATCTGACAGGACCTTCAACTCGGAATCAAATCATAGTTGAAGAATCGATCGACAAAAGGTATTCTTCTAAATTAACTTTGGTTGCGCGAGTTTTATTTTGATCAAAAATTGGTCCTTTTGTATCATCAAATCACAATACACACACGCGAGTCTAACCCAAAATGGTTCCTCTCGTCAACACCCACCCACACAGGGTTAACATTGATTATCCGTTATCGATTCCACACATTTCACCCGTTTAGTTTTTTTTTGGGTAATTAATTGTAATATAAAAGAAAGAAAAAAATGTACATATTTTCAAGGGGCATAGCCCAGGTGATTACATCAACTAACATTTAGGAGGAAACCTCCAACCAATAGGACACAAAAGATAACCAAACCTAACAACAAAAATAACAAGACACACTTAACCCCCGCTTGACAGCGAGGGAAATCTATCTAACAAAGCGTATTTCATGCACAACCGCATAGATAGGAAGAAAAAACCAACTTACTAATAGGACTAAAAAAACCAGGCCAGCAGGGACTGGTTGTCCCACACAAATAGAAACAAAATCCTGTTGAAGCTCAGCTCCTAGAAAAGCTTTAAACCTCAGACAGAAACCCATTTGGTTTTAATTAGCTTAGAATCCACCGTCCACCTTGTAGTTTTCAACAAACCTCACTAAGTTCACACGATTTATCCAAAATCTCACTTTATCATCTTATATTTCGTAAATCATAAAATTCACGGGTTTTATTCATGAAAAAGGTTCTCACCACTCGCAATTTACCAAATCATTAATAAGTTCATCATTAGGTCCATTAATCCAAAAACTACTGATTTAACAACTCATATCATTGATATTCATCAATTTAAAGGATTTGTTCAAAATTCTTAACCCAACACTCGTGTTCTCATGCATCACATAAAGTTATGAAAATTTATATACAAATAGGTTGAAATAACCCTAATTTGTTCAAAAATTCAATCAATTTCATCAGTTGAACCCAACAACCCAAAAGCCCCAATTTTCATGGTTTTAACTCAAATCAAACCCTAACTTTCCAAAATCACATGCTCAATGTCTTCTAACGATAGTGCAAAGATAGATCTACCACAAATTGTACAAAAGCTCAAGATCCAAAACTTCAAACTCAAACATGGGGTTTAAAAAACATAAATTTTTCATACTTTTAAGTAAATCCAATGAAAATATAACTCATATACATATAATGATCAAGATTAGTCTTAGATCCTA
Source organism: Heliamphora pulchella (assembly GCA_032270985.1). NCBI lineage: Eukaryota > Viridiplantae > Streptophyta > Magnoliopsida > Ericales > Sarraceniaceae > Heliamphora > Heliamphora pulchella. The sequence goes on from JAULJZ010032359.1 coordinate 4,552, forward strand.
CCTCTTTAATGAAAAAACCTCAAGAACCAAGCCCTAGCAAACTCCAATGATGAAGATCTCCAATCAAACGGTGAGAAACAGGCTTCCAACATGTAGCTCCAACCTCCAATGGATGTATAATTGAGAGGGAAACAAAGAATCCACTCTAGAGGAGCAAGAAGGGCACCAAAAAATCACAAAACCTAACCCTAGGTCTCAACACTTGCTCTAGAGAGAGAGAGGGGTGAAAAGAATGAGGGAGAAATATTAAAATTCGCAACTTAAAGTCTACTCCCGACAGTTCGCTCGAGCATATAGGGATCTGCTCGAGCGGTCCCCACTTACTCAAACTCTCTGCCACTAGTTCGCTTGAGTAGGCCTTAGGTCGCTCGAGCTGTCAACGCGGTGAGCGGCCCCAAGCCAAAGCTATATAAATGAATCAAATCATAAGGCAAATGCCTCAAAACTCACCCAAACAACCCAGAACAATAATCCTCATGCATTACCAAGCATACCGTCATCATCATCCATAATTGCCAAGATTAAATTTTAATTCCTTCGCACAATTAAACACTTTTTCATATATCACCAAAGGTCTCAAAACGAGCTTTAATTAATCTTCAAAATAAAAAATAAAAAAGGGACCAGATCCCTACACAGAGACAGCTATAATTAACTAAATCTGTTAAATTCAATTTAGTTATAAGTGAGGCAGTGCCGTGCTTAGCAAAACCAAGTGATGTTTGCATATAGTAGTGTATAGAGACTGTAATGAATGGGTTGAGACAATTCTCACAGGAAATATAACTTTCAGAACTCTCTTTTCTATTTTACGTTTTCTCTTGACTCTCTCTATTATCTTGGTATCAGAGCTTCCAATCCATTAACAATGGCAAACGATCCACACTCATCTCAATCATCTTCCTCATTCAATCTTAGTGCTATCTCTCTATTACCGAATATATCAAACCTTGTCTCTGTAAAACTTGATTCCATAAATTATTTTCTGTGGAAATATCTGATTTCCACAGTTTTAAAAACTTGCTCACTACTTGGTTTATTAGATGGATCCATTTCAACTCCAAAACGTTCCTTGAGAGACGAAAGAAATTGCATTACCTCTGAAGAAAATCCCAAATTTATCACATAGAGTGTAACTGACTAGGCTCTACTCACCTTGATGAATTAGACGCTGTTAGCCTTTGCCCTAGATCTTGTTGTTGGCCAAACTTCATCCCGTGGTGCTTGGAGTGTTCATGAGCACCGCTTTACTTCAACCACTCGTTCTAATGTCTTGAACCTGAAGATCGATCTCTACATTGTTAGAAAAGGAATCGACTCCATTGATTCTTACTTTCAACGCATCAAGGAGCTCAAAGATAAACTCATGGCTATTTTAGTTAACGTAGAGGATGAAGAACTTCTCCACATAGTTCTCAAAGGACTTCCAAAAGAATATCATGCCTTCAAATTAGCAATTTGTACTCACAAGGAACCTTTATCCTTTGAAGATCTGCACGTAATATTACATATAGAAGAACGGTCCATCAAAGACACACAAACACTTAAGGAATCCTCAGATCTAGCTCACATGATGGTGTAGACACCTCAATCTGGCCAAGCTGAATCTTAGGCATCCATTTCGAATATGCTCCAATAACAAAAATATGAGAATTATGCCCAAAGATACTCCCAAGCAAGCAAAATCATGATTACATTTCAAAACCCAAGTAAACCACCAACAATCATTCGGCCGTGACATTTCTCTCACGGTCGCAACCTTTTTGCAACCCCTAAGACAAGCTGTGACTTTCTTTCTCATGGACGCCACTCTTTAAACTTAGCCGTGACTTTTAAAAGTTGCAGCTATTCTTTTCATCACCATAAAGGTAGCGGCCATCACTTTTACTCCTTTTTGGATAGGTGGCAACATCTTAGAGGGGTTTTTTTTTTGGGTAATTAAATGTATTATAAAAAAGAAAAAAAATACACAAATGAAAGGGGTATACCTCAGGCCTTACAAACCACCACCAAAACAAAACCAGAAGCAATCAAAATAGGCTTTAGGCTTAGCCATAACCAACCAACAAAAAATAAAAACAGCAAGACTTTGCACATTCAAAGCAAAAAAATTGGCAAGAGAGTCAAACAAGACTTACCCCTGTTAAATTGGCCAACGAGCCAAAGCCCAAACCGTAGCAACCACGCAGTTGAAAGCGCAGCAAACAACCAAGCCCTTTTCAAGAGGGTCAACTACCAAAGGCCCAAGCAAAAAACCAGCCACTCTAAAAATCGTATCAGCACAAGGCCTAACCAGTCCACCAAAAAAAAACCAGCTGAATCACTATCAATCAAAACAAATTCACAAGCCCACAGTAATAAACGAAGCATCAAAGGGCCACCATTAAAAAAGGCAGCACACAACCATCATGAACAGCCATCAACGCAACACCCAATAGAGAAGGAACCACCCGCTGGACAAAAGACCCGTAGGCCACCAGAGGGGGTTTGTGAGACCCTGGCCCGTTTTATTTTTAGAAATGATTAAGCGTTGATGGAATAAGAATTGAAACTCGATCTTGGTGAGTGTTTTGAGCTTGGAAGAACATGAAAGATATGTTATAAGAAGAATATGAGGCTCTAGTGGATGCTCGGACAAAAATATGTAAAAAGTGCATAAAAGAAAGTGGCATACCTTCACTAAATTGGTCATAATGTTTTGTATAAAATGAATCCTGATATGAGGTTTGAACCATTGGAAAGTAGAGATTTCTGGGGATTCATTTTGAGCACAAGAATGACCCTATTTGGAGTTCAGATTTAAAAGATATGTTTGTTCAAAATTGGGCCAACAGTGAAGTTGCGAAAGATCAATCGATCGGTCTCGAGATAGATCGATCGGTTTGTGACAGACAGAGACTATAAATGTCAATTTTTGGGCTGGTTTTACCATTCTTTCTTTTGTCCTCTCTCTCTCTCTAAAAGCTTAGGAGCGATTTAGGGTTTAGCTATGGAGGTTCTTGAGGGTTTCAATGTTCATTGGGGATGAAGATCTTGTCGTTTCCTTGCGTGAGCGGCCATTGGAGAGCATAGATATGCGTTAGAAGCTCTCTTGAAATTGCATGTGTTGGACTTTAGCGAGTTGGAGCTCACGCGGGGCTTGATTCTTGGTCATGGAACTTCTTAGAGGTAGGATCTTGACTACTCCTTGTGGTTTACTATGATTTGTGTTGAATTTTTTGAAGCTTAGTTAAACCCTAGTGAAATGTGATATGTGATATAAAGAGAAGTATGAATCGGTGGAGGTTTTTATACGGGTATCTTTGATTACTTAAATATGAGTTGATTATGAAAAGCTATGAGGTTGGTAAAAATGAGAGGAGATTTTGAAAGTATAAAGATATAACTTTTCTTATACATTGATGATGGTGGGCTGGTTTTATGAAAATATGAAATGATAGTATTGAAACATATGTTTAATTGGATGTGTGAGTTGAAGTGTTGAATGAGATGATAAGATGAAGTTTTGAAATAAAAGAATAAAATACTTTCAGAACTTTGGGGTCTTAAGAAATGTTTATCCATGGTTTTAAAAAAATATTATACAGAAAGTTTTTGGATTGTTTTTGCTCCACCTAAACTTTTACGCTCGAGGGAGGTTTTGGAATGATTTTTCTTTCTTTTTAAAGGTTGTTTCCTCCCTAAAATGTTTTAAAATGACACAAAAAGGCTTGTAAATATTGAAAATTGATTTTTTTGGCTTAAAAATGGACTTGGAGTAGGACAGCTCGATAAGCTGTCTTTTGATGCTCTCGGTACTTTTATGTAGGGAAGAGACCGATATCCGTCTCTTCACCGATCGATCGGTTTGGTTATTTTCCAAAAGTTTTGATGTTTTGCTTAAAAGTTTGACTCTTGAGAACTTTAAACCTAGCTTTTGGATTACTTATTACATTAGTTAAACCCTCGGTTGGGCATATTTAAAAAGGTTTTGAACTTATAATTTGTTTCGTTTTGAATCGCGTTGGTTTAAATAAGTTTTAATGGATATTGGTTTATAAAAATGGGTCTTTGAGGAATGTGGTTTAGTATGATTATTTCTTAAAATCCCTAGTTTTGGAAGGGAACATGGATTTCTAATGTATTTATATATGCATATGATAGGTGCATTCTTTTTTTTTAAATGATATGATTTCTATTGGATAAGCTTTGTGTTGGTACTCTATGAAATGGGTAAATGAAACATGATATATGAGACATAATGTATTGGGGTTATAATGCATATGACATGAAAAGAAATTTGAATACTCAATTATACTCAAATGAAATTTGATGTGGAAAATGAAAAGGAAAATTTGATATGAGTATCAAATAATAATGTATAAAAATTATTGGGAGAGGAACCAGTTGTGGGTTAGACTCCCGAATTTGTGAAATTGAACATTATGAACAAATAATAAACCATATGGATGGATGTGAATTAAGTTGGCCTGGCGGGTCCGTGGTGAAAGACTGAAAACTTGCACAAATTGGGGGCCACAAGCTCACGAGTTAGTTCCTGAAATGTGGTGTTGTATCATGGTGAGTTATAGAGCTATCTATTATCCAATGGCTTCATGTAGCTTATTGGGAATTAATAGAGAAAGGTTTGTATAAGTTGCACCCGATACTGGTTCATTAGTTGTGATTGCATTGCGGTGAGTTATAAAGCTATCTATTACCCAATGGTTTTGAGTAGCCTATTGAGAAGTAATAGGGAGCGGTTTCTATAATCTACACTCGACGCCAGTTTATAATGTAATATGATTTTTGCAAAAAATCGGGTAATGAGAAAATAATATGGTTTAATGTGAAAGAAATGAACATTTTGAAAAATGTTTATGGAAAGAACATATTGGTGTGTGTGGGAATAAGTAATAATTGGTAAAATTTGCATTTTATTTCGGTTGCACCCATGACACCTCACAAATCATGTATAACACTTGATTAGTCTTTATCCTACGAGTTTCGGCTCACGTATATATATACAAACCATTTCAGGTTTTGAGGATCCGGACAATATTAAGGCGAAGGATGCATGTGGAAAAGGGCAGAGGAAAGATCTAATATTACTTTTGCATTTACATTATGATTGTACAAAAAGTAAAATGGATGCTTGTAATAATATAAGTGTTGTGATGAACCCCTGAAAATTTAGAATTTTGTTTGGCCTTTATGACACAGACGTATATTGTTAGCAGAAATGTTTTTATTATGGTTGCCAAAAAAAAAAAAGAAGAATTGTGCTCAAGAAAGTCTTTCTTGATATCGGTTATTTGGAACAATTTGGGTTGTGTTAACAGGTTCCTAGGGTTTGGGATGTTACAAATGGTGTCAGAGCTCTAAATTCGAATACCTAAGACCCGTGAGAAGTTAGGATGACCCTTTGAAGAGAGTTGTTTGATGAGAGTAGGCACCACTACACGGCATGAATTGTGTGCTTGCATGGGTTTGTGATTGAATTGTTTGTGCATGTTGTGTGTTTATATGAGTATGGAGGTTGAGTTTTGGGGTGATGTGGCATGCCAATTGGCGTCCAATCAACTACTTCGGTGTTCAAAATAGAAAAACATTTGGTCGACGTTCTTTCTATGAGAAATCTGAATTAGTTGCCCGGATTGTCGCGTTACTTTGAGGTTTTCCCTCAATATGTAAATATGTGTTGGTGTGATGTGACTAGGTGGTGGGTAATGTGTAGCACAGTATAGAAGGTTAAGTTGAGTTTAACCTAGTTGGGAGTTATGATATCCTCGTTATTGGAGTTATGCCTGTGCGAAATAAGAAGAATTAAGTCCAAATGATGATGGGGGTTTGAGAATATGACTTGGTGATCAATAATCATGGTGGATGTAAGCCCGTGAGACGAGCATTGATTGTTTGGTGTATCTGGTGCCCATATGAGCTGGGGTGACAGTAGTAGTTGTCTGTTGTGTGTTGTGCTACCAGTAGTCTAATGAATGTGTGTGGTGTGCTGTGTGAAACCTCTAGAAGGTTGTTTGTTGTGGTTGGAGATGAGGTGCGATTTTGGGCACGTTGAGAATTATGTACGCCATGTGTTGTGTGCCCCGAGACTGGGTGTGGATGGGAGCAGAGTGGATGGGAGCACAATAGTCTCCAGCCTAAGATGTGTTAAAACGTCTAAGTTTATACCGTGTTTGGGATGTCCCTTGTCTTATGGGGTGTTGTTGGTAGCTATAGTAGTGCCAGAGAATTTTGAAAGTTTGTGGGTGGCTGGCGATTTTCTTTTGAGGTGTGTTGTTAAGTTACATTATGTGATAGAAGTTGAAAATTGTACGATGGTGAGTATGTGGGTTGGATATGTTGTCGATAGATAAATTCTCGAGTGATATACACGTAAGTATGGAGAGATGTGTATTGGTGAATGATGATTCAAGTTTGCTCAGAAAGTTTGATGGAGAAAGGTTTTGTGGCTAAGGTTGTCGTTCTCAAGATTAGGAGACTTTGTGAGATACATGGTGTATGGCAAGAATGTGAGCGTAAGTATGTGAGATTTATAGGGCATGTGGTAGATATTTTTGGGGTGGCTGACTTGGTCATTCTAAGATGACGAGTTGATGGGTAGAGATCCTTTAAGAGGACGATAGCGGTGGTCTGTATGTGGTTTAAAGTTTATATGTGATGGTATTGTATTTCCCTAAAGGGGCGAGTGATAAGGTGGTGACTTTGGTCTAAAGTTGGTAAGCGAGGATCACTTTGTTCGTGTGGCGTGTGGTTGCCTTCATGGTTAGATAGCCGTGCGCTGATAGTACGCGTATAGTGACATAAGAGACAAGTGTTCCCATTTGAATGTTTTATGTTTTCTAATGAGTGTACTGGAGCTGCGAGCTCGAGACTGTAATATGGTTTTTGCTTACTTGTTTGGTTATTACCCACCTTTTAGGAATCGAACTAGTGTGACACAACCTTGTGAAAAGATACTCTAAAGTGATGCAAATATGTATGACGTTATGCAGTGGTGGATAAACGGTGAAGATCTGGTGTGACGAGGAATATATTCATTATGTATGGTAATTCTAAGAGGTAATGGCATGGAGAGAGAGCCTAAAGCAGACTCGTGGTTTTTCCTAGTTGGAGAAATATTTTGTGGTTGATTAACCAGTATGATTATTCTCCTTGATAGGAATAAAGCGTTGGGATCGTATGAGTGTGGATTCGTTTACCCGTGGTTTCTTGAAGAATCCGTTGCTTTATCTTGTAAACTCAAGCATTTGGGTGAGGTTTCTGGAAATGTAATCTGATTGCATGGGATGTCGGTAGTTTTAATTCTCGATGAGAGAGAGAAAGATCTTAAGGAAAATTCAATGATTAAGTTGTGTATGTGGTGAAATCCTCGCGTATTAGTTTTGTGGGATACCTATGAGAATGCAGGTCCGTAGTTTAGTCGTTATCCTCGTGAGTAGGAGATCATGATTGGGTACTGTGCTGGGTGTATGAGGAAAGGATCGTAGAAAGGTTTGATAGTGTGATTAGCCTAGTGCCGAGGTGGTGTCTCTTGAATGTGATATGTTTGGAGGTTAATTGTAATTCGACCTTAGGTTCACAGGTAGGTATGTTGGCTGCCCAGAAGAAAGAAGTGTGGGGTGATAAGTGAGAAACCATGTGTTAAGGTGCCGGAGATAGGTGTGTACCCAAGGAGTGGACGTGTGGAAGTTATTGGTAACTTTGGATGAAAGGTCTTAGGTTTGGGTTTTCTTTGTCTGGTGCCGTGTGCCTTTCATATGAGCTACTTGGACACTATGCTCGAGGCTGTGACGTGGCTGTAATTTGCCTAATGGGAGTTAGGATAATGAAACGTAATCTTCTGAAGTGAGGTCCTAGTGGAACGAGATGTGTTGTATGGAGTATTGGGATTGATGAAGTTCGCGTGTGTGCGAATGAGGCATGAGAGGATGTCGGGGTTGGATCATGATTTTTGATTGGCCATTTCTTTTTTAGGAAGAAGATATGGTTGTCTTGCAAATAGTGGTAGTATGTGGACTACTCCACCTTGGTTAGGTGAAATGGTTTGGACCATTTGTTGATTTTAGTCTGGTTATTTTGGGGAGATCCGTGAGTTGCGCCTAAAGGATGGATACTACCGGAATCAGGTGCTCGGAGAACTGAGTTCCTCGTGGGTTTTTAGGATGGAATTTGTTTGCTCTACCGTGAAAGTGTAAGAGTGTGGGGTTGTGTTCCCATGGGATGGGATTAGTAGGTCAGGAATGTTTGTCCCTGTTGACAAGAGGTTAGTTTTGAGGCGTCGAGTCTTTTCTGCAATGAGTAATGGAGGATTATTGATCGTTGTTTGCAGCTTATTTTGGGTGGTGTGGAGTATGGTTGCACCTCTAGCTCTTAGTGGAATAGGAAGTTTGTTGGAACCCTGCGACTAGGTTATTCACATGGTAGGTTTTTGATAGACTTATGATTAGTTAGAATTTGTGTTTTATTTGAGGCTCGAGCTACTCAGAGTTCTTAAAGTCAAGGAATGGTCGTCGACGGTAGTAAGTGTTGTGTTGTGGGTAAAACCACATGTTCAGATTGTGGCCCCGAAAGTTTGGTAAGATATGAGTCAAGAAGGATTCGATGTTTTAGAAGTTTGGGTTGGTATGACCTATTGAGACTGACATGATGGCTTGGTTTGGAATGAGAGGGCCATGACGTGTTTTATATAAGAAGACGTTGCTAAGAGTAAAAGACAAGTCTTGATTGGTTACTTGACGAATAAGCCTTGAGCTTGGGAACTTTACTATTGTAGATTTAAGGGATCGATGTATGTGTTGGTATCAAAGTTTGGGGTTGATGGCGGATGACAGTATTCATGTTTGGTTTGAAATTGATCCGTAAATTTAGAATCAATGATTTGAGGGTGACGTATTGAGTTGTGTAGTGGCAAGTGTTACACGAGAGGTATAATTCGGTTTGAGTGGGTTAGTGGACACCTATGTTGATTTTGTAGCTGTGATGCCGAGTTGATTTTGTAGCAAGTTGATCGTGTGGAGTCTTGTCTTGGATAATGGGGTGGCACCTAGTATTTCTCCAGGGTGAGAATTGTGGTTGACGATAGAGAATGGACTAAAGGACAAAGGTTTAGGAAAAGCGTTCTTATGTATTCCAGGTGAAATAAATGAGTTTTTCTATAAATGTGGGTGTTTATGCTGTTAATCATGGATGAGCGTCCTGTTAGCTTCAGTGATGGCATTGTCAGCATCAATAGCATAGCGATGTGATATCAAGTGGGTGGTCACTAGTTGATCGTCAAAACAAGAGTAAGGTTTATGTGTGAAAAGTATGACTTCGTGAGTTCGGTGAGACCTATGTATCGAAGCTTTGGTAATCGGAGTTGGATCTTGATTTGATGATTAATGGGGTGGTATTTGGCTTGAGCTTCATTGTTGAATTTCGGGGATGAAATTCTTTAAGGGGGAAAGAGTTGTGAGACCCTGACCCATTTTATTTTTAGAAATGATTAAGCGTTGACGGAATAAGAATTGAAACTCGATCTTGATGAGTGTTTTGAGCTTGGAAGCACATGAAAGATATGTTAAAAGAAGAATATGAGGCTCTAATGGATGTTCGGACAAAAATATATGAAAAGTGTGTGAAGGAAAGTGACATACCTTCACGAAATTGGTCATAATGTTTTGTACAAAATGAACCCTGATATGAGGTTTAAACCATTGAAAAGTAGACTTCCGAGGCTTCAGTTTGAGCATAAGAACGACCCTATTTGGAGTTCGGATGAAGGAGATATGTTTGTTCAAAGTTGGGCCAATAGTGCAGTCGCAAAAGACCGATCGATCGGTCTCGAGATGGATCGATCGGTACGTGACGGACAGAGGCTATAAATGTCGGTTTTGGGGCTGGTTTTACCATCCTCTCTTTTCTCCTCTCTCTCTAAAAGCTTAGGAGCAATCTTGGGTTTAGCTATGGAGGTTCTTGAGGGTTTCAATGTTCGTTGGGGTTGAAGATCTTGCTGTTTCCTTCCGCGAGCAGCCGTTGGAGAGCGTCGATATGCGTTAGAAGCTCCCTTGAAGTTGCGTGTGTTGGACTTCAGCAAGTTGGAGCTCACGTGGGGCTTGATTCTTGGTGGTGGAACTTCTTTGAGGCAGGATCATGACTACTCCTTGTGGTTTACTATGATTTGTGTTGATGTTTTTGAAACTAAGTTAAAGTCTAGTGAAATGTGATATGTGATATAAAGAGAAGTATGAATCGGTGGGGGTTTTTATACGGGTGTCTTTGATTACTTGAATATGAGTTGATGATAAAAAGCTAAGAGGTTGGTAAAAATGAGAGGAGGTTTTGAAAGTATAAAGTTATAACTTTTCTTATACATTAATGATGGTGGGTTGGTTTTATGGAAATATGAAATGATAGTATTGAAACATATGTTTAATTGGATGTGTGAATTGAAGTGTTGAATGAGATGATAAGGTGAAGTTTTAAAATAAAAGAATAAAACACTTTGAGAACTTTGGGGTTTTAAGAAATGGTTATCAATGGTTTTAAGAAAATATTGTACAAAAGGTTTTTGGATTATTTTTGGTCCACCTAAACTTTTACACCCGATGGAGGTTTTGGAATGGTTTTTCTTTCTTTTTAAAGGTTGTTTCCTCCCTAAAATGTTTTAAAATGACACAAAAAGGCTTGTAAATATTGAAAATTGAATTTGTTTTGGCTTAAAAAGGGACTTGGAGCAGGACAGCTTGATAAACTGATCGATCGGTCTATTAAGCGGTCTTTTGATGCTCTCGGTACTCTTGTGCAAGCAAGAGACCGATCGATCGGTCTCTTCACTGATCGATCGGTCTGGTTATTTTTCAAAACTTTTGATGTTTTGCTTAAAGGTTTGACTCTTGGAAACTTTAAACCTAGCTTTTGGATTACTCTATTACATTAGTTAAACCCTCGGTTGGGCATATTTAAAAAGGTTTTGAACTCATAATTTGTTCCATTTTGAATTGTGTTGGTTTAAATAAGTTTTAAGCGTCATGGTGTGTGCGACGCATGGTGCGAAATGAGTAACACAGATTAGGCATTTGTTCCTCTGGTTTTTAGTGATGAAGATCATAAATCCGTATGGGGCTCTTGATTGAGTTGCACCTCAGAGCGCATTGGTCCTGAGGGATGCGAGTTCAACTAGGGTTTCTAACCGTAGCGAAGGTATTCTGAGTACAGAGGAGTTTCCTCCCAGCCACGATACCAACCATGGGTGTTCTCAAAATCCATTTGGTAGGGACCGAATTTGGGTTCCTCCAACCCGTAGTGAGGTTAGCACGCCAACGAACCAGTCTGACCTGGACGCGGAGCAAAAAAAGAAGACTGTTCCGCGGAGTGGTGCTCTGCTCTATGATTTGGGATGCGAGATCCCTGTTGAGAAATTTCATGGCTTTGAGAAGGTCGTGGCAGGGGCCCTCAACCGTTCATGGCAAGGGCTTATCCCTCTTGACAAGACTCAGATTGAGGCTACTAAAGCTCTCCAGGAGAATCTCCATAAAGGACAGTCAACAGGCCTCCTACTAATAGGTACGAAATCTCTCTCCGATACTATTGCGCATGTTGTTGATGAGGTTCAAGATGTTAGGGGTACTGTCGAGGTTAAGCTTGAAAGTTTAATTGAGGACATCAATCATAGAACAGATGAGGGTTTTTCAGACATCAATCATTTGGGAGTTTTACCGAGAGCAACTCACTCAGGTCCTCTTCGTGGAGTTGCTCACCTGGGGACAAGGGGTGGTTTCTGTGGCCATTTTCGTCATCCCCCAGGTGGTAGACCTCTGGAGCCTCATCCCTTGCAGGAAAACGGGGGTACAGCCCCGAGTGCACGCCAAGTGTTTGACAGAAGACCAAGCAGAAATTGGGCTTCTTTGTTGACAACCCGAAGCTCTTCCGGAACAAGCTTGGAATACATTGCTCCTGTGGACCCTGAAAATGAAGCTTTGGTGGATATTGGAGAGGACTTGGTTGATTCTCAAGAATGGGAGCCCTGCCTAGTGGGTTATTTCCTAGCTGACACTATGCCGTTGCTTTGGTTTGGGCAACGGCAAGAACTTTATGGAATCAAGACGGATTGATAGAAGTATATGGTAACGAAAAGGGCTTTTATTTCTTTAAATTCAATAGCATGGAAGCTATGGAAAGCGTCATTGATAGAGGGTCGTGGCACTTTTTGGGGAAACTCCTTATCCTTAAAAAATGGAGGAAATGTTTTATTTTAACCAAGGAGGCAATGGCTATGATTCCAGTTTGGGTCAAGCTCTATGACTTGCCATTGGGATTTTGGAATGCACAGTGTTTAAGTAGAATTGCTAGTGTTCTAGGTGTGCCTCTATTTTTGGATCGAGCTACGAACTTGAAACAACGTATTTCCTATGCTAGAGTATGTATTGAAATTGATGCGTCACAACCGCTGAAACATGAGATTCCCATTAGATGTGAAGGCGAAATTGTCACTATTCGTGTAGAATTCCAAGGGCCTTCTGCTATTTATGTCAACTGTAAGGCATTTGGGCATGATGTGAGTAAGTGCCACCGTTCGGTGCCAAAGGTTAGTGTAGAGACTTCCAATGATCAAAATGAATGGATTAAAGTTGGCAAAGGTAAAGATGCAAGCCTAGGCCAAGATGAGTGGATTCAAGTTGGGAATGGTATAAATGTCACCCATGATAATTTTGGTGCTGGAAATTTTAGCCCTCCGGTCCCAGAGGAGAGAGTTACAACTGAGCAAATTTTGATCCCGCTGGATGGTTCCCCTAGTGTGAAGAAAAATTTAGCTGTTGCCGAGGGGCCTCGAGATGATGCTCCTTCTGGGGATTTTACATCTCCGAATATTTTTCTATTTATTTTTATCTGTTAGAAAAAGAGAGAATTTTCTATTTTTTCATTAACTTGAAATTTAAATTCAATACAATATTAAAAAAAAAAAAAATAGGAGACTGGAAATGAAAGTTTCTTTCTTTGATCCATTCTCCATCACATTGTCAGAACAAAAATAAAATATCGGATGGATTGATATGGTCAACCGAAGTGGGCAAAAGGGAGTAAGGGGCACATGTGACGATCTCTAACTCCTTTCGAGCAGTTTTGGATGCGAAAAATAGTGAGGCTACGAATTTGTGGACCCCGATAGACGGAGAGCATGAAGCCCCTATCTCTTCCCCCAGGATGAAGGCAGGGAGTAAACAGGCTAACCAGCCTAGTGGTAAGAAAAAGAAGAAACCGTCTCTTGGTCATTTGAGCTGGTAGTTCTACCAAGTAAAATTGGTTAGGGGTTTGTAACTCTCTTGATGGAGGCCGTCCATTTCATCCCATCAATGATGGTTTTGTATGTGGTTTTTCTTTGTTAGCATTTCTCCCCCGCTCCACAGCGGGGGTTAAGTGGTTATGTTGTTTAGCATCCTTGTTTTGTTTTGGTAAGTGATGTAACTACCTGGGGTATGCCCCTTGGAATCTTATACATTTTTTTCCTTTTATGTTACAATTAATTACCCAAAAAAAAAGTTTTAATGGATATTAGTTTATAAAAATGGGTCTTAAAGGAATGTGGATTAGTATGATTATTTCTTAAAACCCCTAGTTTTGGAAGGGAACATGGATTTCTAATGTATTTATATATACATATGATAGGTGCATCTTTTTTTTTTCTTAAATGATATGATTTCTATTTGATAAGCTTTGTGTTGGTACTCTATGAAATGGGTAAATGAGATGTGATATATGAGATATAATATATTGGGGTTATGATGCATATGACATGAAAAGAAATTTGAATGCTCAAACGGAATTTAATGAGAAAAATGAAAAGGGAAATTTGATATGAGTATCAAATAATAATGTATGAAATTATTGGGAGAGGAACCAGTTGTGGGTTGGACTCTCGGATTTGTGAAATTGAATATTATGAACAAATAATGAACCGTATGGATGGATGTGAATTAAGTTGGTTTGGCGGGTCTGCGGTGAAAGACCAAAAATTTGCGCAAGATGGGGGCCACATGCCCACGGGTTAGTCCCCGAAATGTGGTGTTGTATCGTGGTGAGTTATAGAGCTATCTATTCCCAAACGACTTCGCGTAGCCTATTGGGAATTAATAGGGAGGGGTTTTTATAAGGTGCACCCGATACCGGTTCATTAGTTGTTATTGCGTCGTGGTGAGTTATAGAGCTATCTATTACCCAATGGCTTTAAGTAGCCTATTAAGAAATAATAGGGAGGGGTTTCTATAATCTGCACTCGACGCCGGTTTTTAATACGATATGGTTTTTGCGAAAAATTGGGTGATGAGAAAATAATATGGTTTAATGTGAAAGAAATGAACGTTTTGAAAAAAGTTTATGGAAAGAAAATATTGGTGTGCGTGAGTGTGTGTGCGTGGAAATAAATAATAATTGGTGAAACTTGCATTTTATTTCGGTTGTACCCATCACACCTCCCAAATCATGCATAACACTTGATTAGTCTTTATCCTACGAGCTTCGGCTCATTTATATATATACAAACCATTTAAGGTTTCGAGGATCCGGACAATATTAAGGCGAAGGATGCATGTGGAAAAAGGGCAGAGGAAATATCTAGTATTTCTTTTGCATTTACATTATGATTGTACAGAAAGTAAAATGGATGTTTGTAATAATATATGTGTTGTAATGAACCCTTGAAAATTTAGAATTTTGTTTGGATTTTGTGACACAGACGTATATTGTGAGCAGAAATGTTTTTATTATGGTTGCCAAAAAAAAAAAGAATTGTGCTCAAGAAAGTCTTTCTTGATAGCGTTTATTCGGAACAATTTAGGTTGTGTTCACATGTTCCCGGGGTTTGGAATGTTATAGGGTCTGTGTTGCCCATTCTGCCTATAAATAGACATCATTTTTTAGAAACTAGAGGGAGAGAAGAAACCCGGATACCAAAACTCTGCCCAAATACTCCCAAACCCAATATTCTCCTATCCGTTCCATACTTTTCGAGCCTTGTTAGTGTTCTTACTTGCATTAAGGGAATTCTTGGAGCTTGTATTGGCTTGGAAATAACCTATTCTCACCCCCAAGGAGCCATTCGAGGTGGATATCCATACGAGGTAACTTTAGGACCATGGCTCTTCTATAAACCCTCATTTTCTTCCCTCGAGGGTGTCGTGGGTAAGGTTTCTATTATTCTTATTGTCTATTTATCATTCATTTCAATCTAAGTATTGTTCCTTCAAGTTTTCATTATAAATAGTGTTTTCATAGCTCTGTGTTTCATATATTTACAATTATTTTTATTTCGTTTCGATGCTTACAAGCACACTGAGCACATCAAAAACTTTCTGAGATTCTAGAACATGACGGCCGTGAACTTCTAGTGTCACGGCCGCATGTTTTGTTAAACCTATAGTCACTGCCGTGACCTATTTGTACATGGCCGATACATTTGTGCCTTAAATATGCACGGTCGCAACATTCTATTGTTACGGCCATGACACCTATTTAGAGGCTAAAAACATGAAAACTCCTTTCAAAACTCTTTGATATTCATTTGTTTTAAAGTTTTCTCCATTTTTCTCAATCTGTTTAGCATTTTTTCTTTTATGTACCTCAGTTTACTTCTTCTTAGGTAATGAATGGCAGATCTAACCTAAATCAAATGGGCTGTGAACTCCATTCTATACACCTCCATTCTTATGTGTTCTATGGTTATAAAGACATAACGGCAGCAACCTTTCAATGTCACGGCCGTGTGTTTTCTTAAAATCACAGTAACGGCTGCGCTTCATTTCTAACGACCACAATATTGATTTCCATACACATACAGCTGCTACATCCCTTTCCTATGGCCGTGAGGTTTTGTGAGGCCTGTGACATGAAAAATGTGTTTTATACGCTCTGTTATCTTCTTTTAACATCCTTTGCATTCTGCTTTGAGTTATTATTTTTGTAGAGGATGGAGGTTGGTAGATCTAACCTAGAATGGATGGGTTATGGTCTCTGTCCTACATGCTTTGTTCATTTGAGTTTGTTTTGGATTCTGTACGTTGAGTATACTCTTTTTGTACCCCCAGAATACCTTAGCCACAACATTTATTTGTCATAGCATAACCTTCTTCATCTTATTTCTCGCGGTAAACCTATGTTTCTCACAGCCGCGTGTTGTGAGACTTATTTTGTCACGACCGCAACATTGGTTGCAATGGTTGTGAGTTTTCTATATGTCTAGTAGCTTAAATGTGATGTTTAAGTCTCTTATATTTATTCTGTATACCTTGTTCATAGCATATTAGGGGAAGAAACATTATTGCATGACCCTTAAACTTTTACTTGTTTGTTTCATCGCTTATTCGCATGTTTTTTGCTTTGCTTTGCTCAAATGATACATGTGGCATAACTAGAAATAATAACAAAGTTGCGTGACCCTATGATCATAGTTAGGATTTTGTTTCTTTGCTTGCTTTTGTTTGAAATCTCCTTAACCTCCATTTTGTATATGTTACATTTGAAAAGTTTACAACAAGAGCCAATATTGACAAAGTAGAGGCCAACCTCACGGTTAGGCGAAAAGGGTGCCTAGCACCTTCTCTTTTTGTATCTCAGCCACTGAACCCTCTTTTTCTCTGGTTATATTTTTAAAAGACCCACAGTCTTCTTTTTGTTTTTCTTGATTTTTCTCAAAAACCAAGTGGCAACTTTATTTTTTTTTTAAAAAGCGTGCCTGAATACCTTGAATTTTCTGTTTTAAAAGAAAAAGAACATTTTTCTAAAAATAATAGATATCCGGTGCACCCCTCCTCCCTTAAACACCAGCAGCTTTTCTGGCGACTCTACGAGGGACTGGTTTTTCAAGAAAATCATAAGAGGATTTAACTTGAAATGTCAATGGTTCTTGTTGTAAACTTTTCATTGGTATTCACATTTACATTTTTCATATTTGTGTGCTTGGTTCTCAAACCCCCGCTCTGCCTACCCAATATCCTGAGCAGTTTACTATATCAAGGCTATGTCGAGAAAGCCAACAAGCTTTTTGGCCACATGCTCCCATATATGTGGTAAAAAGAGTTATTGTGTACCGTTTGACCATACCTTGCACCATTCCTAACATTAAAAAGTATATTCTTAACTCTATTCAGAAGGTATACTACGTGCAGACCTACAAACCTTCTCCATATAGTTTCTTAGAACCCTTCTTTTAGGATCAATAAATCTTTTAGGGTTATGTGATTTTCTTTTTATAGATGCTTTTGCTTGTATAGTTAGCACCCCAATTAAGATTAGTTTTTGTTTTCTCAATCTGTCATTGAGAGCGAGTTGCTTTGAGGTTAGGCCAGACTAACGAGTCCTCCAGTTTACATGAGCTCTTTTAGTTCAGAGACCCGGGACTATAGCTCCATGCAAAGAAGAATCTATACGCACTTGGGCTCGATCTCCTAGAGAAAGACTTAGAACAGTCAAATTTTGTATTCCCAATGGCAGACCCAAAATTAATCATAGATGATATGATGACGGCTATTATGGATCTACGGTGAATATTAGACAGGATTAGTACAATAGTGAACAGCCAGACCAGGATTCAGACTCAATGCTAGACACAAATCAAACTCTTATAGGCTTAGCAAATCCAAAACCTAGCTCAATCTCAACAACTTCAAGCTCGAGTCAATGATTTATTGAGTTCAACTATCGAGAACGAGACTTGATCCAACGAAGGGAGAACTAAAGCCGTAAAGATGCTAAGAAATTCTTTGATCACATTTGAACAGTTGCTTGATGGGGGAGTTAATGCTGAAAGTTCCATTCGATTAGGGGCAATGAAAAGTGCGAGATCAAGTTGAAGGGAAAGGAAATCATACACTAATGACCCTAATCAAGTCAATAATAACTTCACCGACATTTTCAATGATCAAATTTTCGAGGCAAACATCCTAAACCCAAAACCCGAAAAGAATTTCGAGAAGAACATTCACTCTTTTGGGAGTCTTGCTTTCTACTGTCCTTAGTAGTCTTATTGAGAAAGGCCTTCTCAAATTTTTGGAACTGACCCTGCCACCAAATCCTTTGCCACCCCGATATAATTGATAGAGGAAAGACTGTCAAGATCTTTGTTTTTACAAATGATTAACAAAAAAAAAATTAACTGGACAGGCAATCGCCAAAATGGGCTTCAAATAAAACTTTTGATGACGAACGATAAAAATAAAATACGTGCATCCGAAGTTAATTTAGAAGAATACTTTTTTACTAGTCGAATCTTTAACTACGATTTGAATCCGAGTTAAAGCACTTGTCAGATCTTCTACTGTATTCTCTTATGCGATTCCTGGATATAGTGTGGGCTATAATCCTCTAAGAACTCGTACTAGCAAAACCAAGACAGCTTTAGTCTTAGAAGACAAGTTATGAAACTGGTTCAGCCTACCCGCATATATATAGGGCTACAGTTGAGACCGAGGGAGTAATTATGAGTAAGACTTCAAGTGGAACACAAACATGTATCAGCGATTTCTGCAATTAAGCAAACCTCATAGCGGTATCTACAATTATGGAAAACTAGCAGCAGTTTCTGCAATTTCTATAAAACACTAAATTACAGTTCACACTACTAAAGAACTATAATTGCACTCTGACCCATAATCTCAAGACTATATAGCATTGAGCTCTTGTTATTAAATGCTTACCATTTCTCCCTACATTAAGATTTTTGATACCCACCAATTAAATTTAATTACTGACAATTTAATTTAATCGGCATTTTGATATTCTTTAAGCCATTTCGCTTAATTTATTTGACCACTGAATAATTAAATCCACTTGCAAGGTTTGACCCGGTTAAAACTTATAGGCTTTTTTAAGGGGGTATCGTCAATCCCGATATTTCGGAACGTGAATTCCGTTAATAATTAATATTCGCCATATAAATAATACCGCTATCTAACTCACCGAAAATATAGACCCATATAAGATCGCACCCTCTAATGAATCAAAATAACGAATATTAAATATACATAAATCAATAATTATTTCAGGATTAAGAGGATAAACACTATTCATAATAACGTTGGGGTGTGAATTAATTTATATAATCAGTATAAAATTAATTACTCTAAATGTCCCATTCAATACACACAAAGTGTACTAGCATAGAAAGTCAGAACAATAGACGACGCTATTATATATTTTCCATAACCAAGACAGGCCTACTAAAATTCTATGTTACAGTCGTACCGATGGTGATTTCCATCTAAACTATGAATATAAAACTTATATTCTGCAAGAAACTAAAATCTGATCTTTTGTGTGCAAACTGTACTCTACACATCAGATTAAATACTATACAGAATATCGGACATCCATGCATAGCATTAAAGAAATAAAATACATACATTGCTCATAAAAATTCTCATAAAATAAAAAATTAATTTTATTAAAAAATACAATTATGTACTAAAAATATGGTTTTTAGTATACCAATCCTAACAATCTCTCACTTATACTCAAAATCATGCTGCCATACATCTGACTTTCATGCTCTTTACATGACTATCAAAAATCTTAACTGATAAACTCTTTGTAAAAAGATCTGCAAAGTTGTCTCCTAATGCAATCTTGGTCACAGCAACATCACCTCTCTATATAATTTCTCGTATCAGGTGATACTTATGCTCAATGTGCTTGCCTTTCTTATGGACCCTTAGCTCCTTTGAGTTTGCAATCGCTCCACTATTATCACAATAAAGTGTAATAGCCGACTGAACTGAAGGTACCACATCTAGATTCAACAAGAAGTTCCTGAGCCAAACGGCCTCCTTGGCTGCTTCAGAAGCTACCACATACTCAGCCTCCATGGTGGAATCAGCAATGCAGGACTGCTTGATACTCCTCCAACTTATAGCTCTACCTCCTAAAGTAAACACATATTCTGAGGTAGACTTACGGAAATTCCTGTTAGACTAAAAATCTAAATTTGTGTACCCCTAAGGTACTAGACTGTCTTCCTGGTAAACTAACATATAATCCTTAGTCCTTTTCAGGTACTTGATTATATTCGTTACTGCAGTCCAATGCTCTTGCCCTGGGTTAGACTAATATCTTTTAACCATGCCAACAGAAAACCAGATGTCGGGTCTAGTGCAAAGCATAGCATACATGAGGCTTCCTACTACCAAAGCATAAAGAATTGCCTTCATCTTCTCTATCTCATCAGGTGTCTTAGGACACTGATCATTGGATAGAGTGATTCCGTGCTTGAAAGGGAGAAACTCTTTCTTAGAATCCTGCATGCTAAAATGAGTAAGGATATCATCTATATATTTTGCTTGTGATAAGCCCAACATTCTTTGTTTTCGATCTCGCACAAGCTTGATCTCAAGGATGTGATTGGCTTCTCCCAAGTCCTTCATATCGAACTACCCAGATAATCATACTTTAATAGTAGATAATGCCCCCACATCATTTTCGATTAGTAAGATATCATCTACATAAAGTACTAGGAAGATCATCACGCTTCTGTCATACTTCTTGTACACACATGACTCATCTGGACTTTGATCAAAATCATAAGACTAAATGACTTAATCAAACCGAGTATTCCAAGACCTTGATGCCTTCTTAAGTCCATAAATAGATCTCTTAAGCTTACACAACATGTGTTCCTGGCCCTTTGTAATGAATCCATTTGGTTGTATCATATAGATACACTCGTCAAGACTTCTATTAAGGAAAGTTGTCTTGACATCCATTTGCCAGATTTTGTAATAAAAATGAGTGATAATAGATAAGAGAATTTGGATAAACTTAAGTATGGCTACCAGTAAAAAGGTTTCCTCATAATCGATCCCTTCTTTTTGAGTGAACCCTTTAGCAACAAGCCTAGCTTTGAAGGTTTTGACCTTCCCATCTGCTCCTCTCTTTCTCTTGTAGATCCACTTGCATCCAATGGATTTTATCCCTTCGAGTGGTTCTACAAGTTCCTAGACCTGATTAGAATACACAGATTCCATCTTTGAATTCATGGCCCTTCGCCAAAGATCTGCATCTTTGTCTTGTAGTGCTTCATTATAGTTACAGGGCTCGATATCCAGTTCTATTGGGATATTGTCAAATGACTCTCCCAAGAACATATACCAATCAGGTTGATGAACAACCCTCCCACTACAATGAGGCACTACCTGTGTCTGTGTACTAGCAGTAACAGGCTGTGCAGAATTTGAACCCTGTGCATCAGCACCCTGTTCTTGATTTGCACCTGTCCCGATAATCCTCCCACAACGACGAGGTAATGGAATATCAGTGACTTGTGGTTCCTCTTCCGTTCTATTGGTATTTTCTCTCAGTTCTTCCAGAACAATTTTGCTATTGGGCCTGTGATCCATAATATAATCCTCTTCTAAGAATCGGGCATTGGTGCTAACAATGACCTTCTGATCTTTATGATTATAAAATAGACCACTCTTCATTCCCTTGGGATACCCCACAAAGAAACAGACTTTCATCCTCGATTCTAACTTACCCGTGTTCCCTTTCAGTACATATGTTGGACACCCCCAAATTCGAATGTGTTTCATACTAGGCTTACGCCCGGTCGACAATTATGTGGGAGTAGAAAGTACTGACTTAGAAGGTACCAAGTTCAGAATGTAAGCCGCTGTCTCTAAAGCGAGTCCCCAATACGAATAGGGTAAATCTGAATAACTCATCATGGACCTTACTATTTTCATAAGAGTCCTATTCCTTCTTTCTATTACACTATTCTGCTGCGGAGTGCCAGGCGCAGTTAACTGGGATATAATTCCCTCTGATGACAAGTAGTCCTTAAACTCTCCAAAGTGGTATTCCCCACCACGGTCAGATCGTAGTGATTTGATACTTTTATTCAGATACTTCTCTGCCTCCGTCTTAAATTTTTTGAATTTTCAAAACATTCAGACTTATGGTGTATCAGGTAAATGTATTCATACCTTAAGTAGTCATCAATAAAATTGACGAAATACTCAAAGTCACCTCTAGTCCAAATTGTCATAAAACCACACACATCAGAATGAACCAGTTCCAACAGTTCTTTAGCTCTATAGCCTTTGGCCAAAAAGGACCTTTTGGTTATCTTACCCTCTAAGCAAGATTCACAGACTGAAAGTGCCTCCACTTTTAATGAACTCAAAAGTCCATCTGCTACCCGTCTGTTTATCCTTTTTAGATTAATATGACTCAAGCGTAAATGCCAAAGAAACTTTTAGTTCATTAAAGAAGAAAATTTTCTCTTATATCGTAAAATAAATGTATTATTTATTTCAGTCCATTGTAGTGTAGGAGAGATTGGAGTAATAATATAAAGATCATCCGCTAATGTATCAGAACAGATAACCCATTATCTTTAATAACTACAGAGTTATTAAAATAAACCAAATATCCATCTTTAGCTAATCCAAAAACAGAAACTAAGTTCCTTCTAATGGCAAGTACATAAAGAGAATCTCTCAATATTAAAACCTGATCTCTACCAAAACTGAGAGTGATATTTTCTACTGCAACTATTGTTACCTTTGTATTATTGCCCATATGTAGATAAATTTTTCCATCACTAAATTGTCAAATTTTCTAGAACCCCTGCAATGAATTGTAGACATGATTAGTGGCTCCCGTATCTACACACCAGGTACCGGTAGATAACACCGTTAAACATGTTTCCACAACCAGTAAACAAAAATTATCCTGTTTGTTTTGCCTTCTAGGAAATACTGGACATAACTTTTTCCAGTGCCGGGTCTAGTTGTTGTAAAAACATCTGTCTTTCGATTTTTTCACATCAGTTCGTAACCCACTAACTATCCTAAAAATCGTGTCTCCCTATTTCTAAACATTTTTCTTCTTCATGCCTTTCGACCCAAAGGAATAACCTTTTTTAGAAACAAACACATTTCCTGGTATTAAAGAAATACCATTCGTAGTTAAAACTATATCCAAGTTATATTTTCAGTCAACAAAATTCAGTCCCGTTAGTTTTTTTTTTAGTATTAAAGCGAGTGGGTTGAAAGCCATTTTAATACTGAGAATCACATAATTAAAAAAATCCGTTAATTATGATGATCAAAACTTTGAATTTATTTTAATTTGGTTCCCTCTACCATTTTAAAATTAATTCGTCAGTAGCCTGATAATTCCTTTTAATTCCCTCTATCATCTGAGAATAGCATGTCTCGATTGGAGGACGTCTACTATCCTTCATAAGACCAGATAGGCCAATTCCTTTTAATTTTACTATCTAGGTAACTGACGATGTCAAATAAAATTAAATAGCTGACATAACTTCGATTCAATATATAATAGCAGTGACTCAGATGGGGAGAATACTATAATATATAGCTAAGTGTTAACCATCACCTAATCCCAAATCAATTGCTTCGCAATGAACCCTTCAGATGGAGAAGTAATCCACACTAATAATTATACAGAATTATCCCTAAAGTAGGTTTGTACTGGCGATACCGCAATTAATCTTCCGATGGGGGGAAGACCTTACTACCGAACGCAGGGTTTAATTTCATCGCCTATAAACTGGAGATGGAGACCGTGAGATTTATCTGTGAATAAATTTCTACTCCCACATAGATTTTTAAAATATTTTTGAGGATTATAAAAATCCGTTTAATTAAAATAAATTTATTAATTTCGAAAGTCACACGATCTGAAAGAATCAAACATCTTTTCGTGTACACGATTTCAAAAATTCTAGTTTATCAAAGCATATTTTCGTGTTTAAATGCGTAACAAATAAAATTTAATAAATGCATATTTTTTTCTCTAGTTTTTCAGTTAAGGTAGTGATTAAAGGCATTTATTTATTTTATTTTCTATTTCATATTTTTATAAAAATAATAATTTCTTTTGATTAAATATGTTTTCATTTAATTAATTTAAAATCCAGAATTATTTCTCATGTTTTTTTCAAGATATCCAATTTTAAAAAAAAATCATCTTAAATGTGATATATTGTAAAAAATAAAAAATCTAATTTTTTTTTATTTAATTAAAATTAATTAATTAAAAAAACTTAATTTTATTTTTTATTACAAAATATTTTAATTAAAATTAAAATTAAAATTTTAAATTAATTAAATTAACAGGATAAATAAAACAGATATGCAATCATCCACGCAGTTCATATATATATATAAACACGATATGCATATATTTCGATTTTATGATCTAAGTGAAACACTGTATTTTAGTCTCCCTAAGAGAATTAGTTGTTTCAATTTCTATTCGCCTTTAATTCAGTGTCTTGATTGTATCAGGCTTTCCTAATACTATCTGATATATTAATATATATCAAATCAGTCTCATATCTATGGAAAAATCAATACAAAGCAACAAAACTCTCGAAATATGAGATTTTTCTGTCAAAAAATTACTAGAAAATTACCAAAAAAACAGCCGAAAAAACTGTCCGAACAATAAAAAAATGCTGCTGGACGTAACAACACTGCGCAACCAACTTCCCGGAGCTTTTTTGACATCATCCCGAACTCGATTTTTGACGTACTTTATATCAAAAGAAAGCTCTCAAAAAATAGTATTGTTTTTATGAAAACGGTTTTTCAAAAACAGCCCTAAAAACTGCCGGAAACACAGCCCAAATCTGCTGCCGCCGCACCCAGCGCCGCCGCTTTTAACCGCTAACTTCCCGAGGCCGTTCCGACCTCATTCGAGCTCCGTTTTTGACGAACTTTATATGAAAAGAAAGTTATCAAAAAGTACTATTTTTTGTCAAAAATTTGCTCGAAAATAGCATAAAAAACTACTAAAAAACTACCTGAAAACTGCTGCCACTGGGCGCCGCCACCGCCAACCTGTTTGTCGCCTGTTTGGGTTGTAATTTTGGTTCAAATTTTTTTTTGATTTTTGACAGTATTTTCAGGTATATTTTATTGCTATTTTATGGTTAAAAAAATTCCCAAAAAATAATTCCAAAAATGGCCAGAAAAATCATAAAAATCGTCGTTGAACTGCCATCGGCAAAGTTGCTGGAATCGGGCTGTTTTGGTGATTTTTTCTTACTATTTTGACTTATTTTTATGCTATTTTTATATATAAATACTAAAGAAAAACTGACCATAAAAAATCATTTAAAATCATTAAAAACTTATCACGATTTGTGGCCCGTTAAAACCCGAACCACCACTAGTGTCGCCTCCGTTCTTCATGTTTTTGGACATGTTCAACCTGTTCTTAAATAATCTAAATAGATATTTAAAAACATAAAACTAGCTATTATAGTGATACTATGTCCCTAAAGTTCACATTCAATCTATCACGGTCAACCCCCGTGATTAAAAAAATAATCATCATTCACACTATTCAATCAAATATGAAAAATAAATGACGATCATAAAACTGAAATTAGAACGCCTACAAAATAAAGTTAGTAACTATTCTAAAACTATCTGGCCCCGATGACCGAAAACAAAAAACAAAACGGCTCTAATACCAATTGTTTGAGGCAAAACTGCCAAGATCTTTGTTTTTACAAATGATTAACGGAAAAAAATTAACTAGATAGACAATCGCCAAAACGGGTTTCAGTTAAAACTTTTGATGTTGAACGATAAAAATAAAATCCGTGTATCCAAAGTTAATTTAGAAGAATACCTTTTTACCGGTAGGATCTTGAACTACGATTTGAATTCAAGTTAAAGCTCTTATAAGATCTTCTACTGTATTCCCTTATGTAATTCTCGGATATAGTGTGGGTTACAATCCTCCGAAAACTCGTACCGGCGGAACCAAGACAGTTTTAGTCTTAGAAGACAAGTTATGAAACTGGTTCAGCCTACCCGCATATATGTAGGGCTACACCAGGGACCTGAAAAGTAATTATGAGTAAAACTTTCAGTGAAACACAGACACGTATTAGCAATTTCTGTAATTAAGCAAACCCCATAGCAGTATCTACAATTATAGAAAACAAGCAGCGGTTTCTGTAATTTTCATAAAATACTAAATTACAATTCACACCACTAAAGAACTATAATTGCACTCTGACCCATAATCTCAAAACCATATACCATTGAGCTCCTATTATTAAATGCTTACCATTTCTCTCCACATTAAGATTTTCGATACACGCTAATTAAATTTAATTACTGACAATTTAATTTAATTAGCATCTTGATATTCCTTAAACCCTTCCGCTTAACTTATTTGATCGTCGGATAATTAAATCCACCTGTAAGGTTTGACCTTGTCAAAACTTATAAGCTTTCTTAAGGGGGTATCGTTAATCTCGAACTTTTGGGAAGTGGATTTTGTCAATAATTAATATTCGCCATATGAATAATACCGCTATCCAACTCACCGAGAATATAGACTCATATAAGATCGCACCCTCTAATGAATTAAAACAACGAATATTAAATATACGCAAATCAATAATTATTTCAGGATTAAGAGGATAAGCACTATTCATAATAACCTTAGAATGTGAATTAATTTATATAGTCAGTATAAAATTAACTACCCTAAATGTCATGTTCAATACACACAAAATGTACTAGCATAGAGAGTCAAAACAATAGATGATGCTATTATCTGCTCTTTGTAACCATGATAAGACTACTAAAACTCTGTGTTACAGTCATACCGATAGTATATCTATTTTCATCTAAACTGTGAACATAAACTTATATTTTGTAAGAACCTAAAATTTGATCTTGTGTGTGCTAGCCGTACTCTACACACCAGATTAAATACTATACAAAATATCAGACATCTATACATGACATTAAAGAAATGATACACATATATTGCTCATAAAGATTCTCATAAAATAGAAAATTAGTTTTATTAAAAAATAAAATTAAGTACTAAAAATGTAGTTTTCAGTATACCAATCCTAACAATAATCTAACCCAGTACTGTGCCTTTCATAAGGGGCATGGTTATATAACCAACAATTGAATGAGGCTTCGATATGAAATCTAAGATCTGATAGATAACAAGGTGATTTACCTACCTACTACCGCTTAAATGCCGAATGTATCCACCAATAAATTGCCGAATCATGTAGCTCAACAGAATGTGAATGTTGTTGAAGGAGGGGCAAAAGGTTTTGATCCCACGAAATTTATAGTCTCCGCAATAGAATTGAAGCCAATTATAATTCTACTGTCCGATCTAGAGGTACTGTTGCTCAACAACCTTATTGAGGTTCTAATAGACGATGGTTTTAATAATTTTTCGATCTTTACCATCCACGACGAGGAAGTTCCTCCCCCTGTTGACAGTAATGAAGAAGAAGATGAAGAAATCAAACGGTTATGGGATGATTTTGTATTCCTTGAGGCATTATATGAGTTAAAGGAAGCTGGAACTATCATCAAATGGCATGTCCCAACCGTTCCAAGTGATGACACAGCCTAGCATCAAGGGCCAACCTGGTACAAGAAAGCCGAGCTGAGTTTTAGAGTTGAAGAGGTAGAGAAAGCAGTATCAGAAATAGGAGAGTCTTCGAAAGAAAAGAAAGTCGATAATGTGAGTAAGCAGGAAGAGAATTTGTCAATCGGTAAGGAAACCGAAAAGAAAGAAGAGCAGGAAGAGAAAGAGAAGGACTCACCCCAGGTGAACTCATTAGGAATCGTAAGTTCTGTGTTCGATCCCTTTGTATACATCATTTTTCTTTAGGAACCAAAACTAAGAAATCCTATACCCGTAGGGCTAGCTTTATGTTCTCTCGACATAGAAGAAATCTTATACCAAGAAGAAAATGACCTGTGGTAATTGGAAGAAATAGAGCAAGAGTTCATGGATATGGAGTATGATGAAGGAGAAGACGTGCTGGAGTGGCACTTGATTATTGAGGAACTGTATGAGCATGGAGATTCTTGGGAACCTTAGGTCCTACCCCCGCCATATGACTACAAGGATCCGTTTGATGAGGTATCATTGCCACAACTCTTCAAATTAAAGACTACTATTAGTGAAGAATCCCTTTGGTTTATGTAAAATGAGATGGGAATCGAGGAGGATCTCTGGGGACTCAAAGGAGCTAGTAAAGAATGTAACCATGGAAAGACAAGCATAGACAACATCTGGACTTTCTAAGGGAAGACATACTCGGTGGCTAAAATTTGTAAAGTAACCGACTAGTTCGAGGGTTTGTGGGAACCTGGGGAAAATTTGAACACTTGAGAAAAATAGGAGGTATTTTAAACTCGCACAGCTGAAAAAAGGGCAGCCAACTAGGGGCATAAAGGAATCAAGAAAGCAAGCATAGAAACAGAATAGTGAAGAGGAAGACATAGTTTTGAAGCACCTCAAGAAGAGGCAGGCAAATGTGAGTACCTGGAGACTACTTGCAGCATCCCACCAGCACCGACAGGTAGTCCTGAAGGCTCTCAATAGCATAAACATCTTAATCGATGTCTCCCCCAACCAGCTGGTTGGAATGCTTATACCTGAGAAGCAGTCTAATGTTATCACCTTCAGTAACCAAGACTTTTTGACAGAGGGACCAACACACAACAAGCTTCTACACCTAACCGTTTAGTGTTTGGGGAAATGGTTGCCGGTTTAACATAGGGAGGAGGATCTCTTCCTAAAAGGGATCAACTTCGACGAGACTAAGGCTGTGCAAGTTTTGATGACTAATCAAAAAAATTATGTGAACCCGAAAGTTGTGGCCATGATGAAAGGAATGTCCTATTTTCCAAGAATGGGACTAGGCAAGCACTTACAAGGAGTCTCAGAACCAACTCTAGTGTACCACAATCGCCATGGATACGGAATGGGATACAAGCCATAGTTGGAAGAACCAAAGATGGGAAAGTACAGGCCAACATTGAACGGACGATGTATCAAGGAAGGGGATTATTTCCCTTACTACGGCTTTCCCGAAACATGGATAGAGGAGAAGACTAATCAAAAGCTAACGGGACTGGAGATCTTTTTCGTCCATCAGTTGTCTGACACTAAGGAAGAAGCAAAGATATGGCAGATGGAATTCACTGAAAAAGTGCCTACAAGCTGGATTGTGAAGGGGGGATCTGAGTTCTTTCTTCAATGAAGAGATAGCCCAAATGCATATAGGTAACAAAGAAGAAGAGGACGTGCTGATGATGGATGCCGACGCACCAATGGATTACACTGTACTTATCATGGATCCTGCTAAAATGAAAAAGAGACATTTTTTTTAGTATTTTCTTATGTATGATGTAACAAGTGAGTTGGAGTCAGAGTCTATTGAACTTATTTTCATTGAGTCTGTGAACAATGTCTGTAACAACGAGTTCACCGGGAATATGTCTGTTGGCATCTCGAGCCCCTTTTGTCTTGAGTCTCAGGTTGTAACCCCTTTTGAAATCAATGAAATGAAACTGAATTTTTCTTACTTTGTTGTGTCTCAAATATTTTGTCTTGATTTTAAAAATTTTAATAAATTCGAGAAGCATATCCCCTAAGAATTAAAATTTTTAATTGAAAAGGAAGAAGAAATACGAGCTAAACCTGTAATTGAAGAAACTATTTTAATAAATCTTAATAATAGAAAAGATCCACAAATAATTTAGGTTAGTTCTACACTGTCTTTAGAGGAATGTAAACAATTAATCTTTTTATTAAAAGAATTTAAAGATATTTTTTGTGGTCCTACGAGGATAAGCCCGATGTAAACCATGATATCGTACAGCACAAAATCCCCATTTACCCCAATGCCAAGCCCATAAGAAGGATTAGGCCAGATTGGGCACTCAAGATCAATGAGGAGGTTATCAAGTAGATAGATGCCAGATCTCTCGTGGTTACAGAATATCCAAAGTGGGTTGCCAGCATTGTCCCAGTACCAAAGAAAGATGGAAAGATCCGAGTATGTGTCGACTTCAGAGATCTCAATAGGGTTAGTCCTAATGATGACTTTTATCTCATCTACATAGATGTATTGGTAGACAATACCACCAAGAATGCATTCTTCTCTTTCATGCATGGATTCTCAAGGCACAATCAAATTTTGATGGTGCCAGAAGACCGAGAGAAGATTACCTTCACAACATCTTGAGGCACCTGTTGTTATAGGATTATGCAGTTCGGATTGAAAAATAAGGGAGCAACCTATCAAAGGGCTGCAGTCACGTTATTGCACAACATGATACACAAAAAAGTAGAGGTATATGTTGATGACATGATCGTGAAGTCTAAAACCTGAGAAGGGCACAACATCGCACTAAAGAAGTTTTTTGAGCAGATTAAAAAGTATTGAATGCACTTGAACCCACAGAAGTGTGCTTTCGGAGTTATAGAGGGAAAGATGCTCAGATTTATGATCACACAATGAGGCATAGAGGTAGACCTATCAAAGAACAAAGCCATCCTTGAAATTCCCTCTCCAACGACCAAGAAGGATGTAAGGAGTTTCTTAGGAAAAATTCAGTTCATCAATCGATTTATTGCCAAGCTAACCATCACCTGCGAACCTCTATTCTGACTTTTGAAGTATGAAACCAAGTTTCAGTGGGATTAGCATTGTCAGGACGCTTTTAAAGCCATACGGGAATACTTAGAAAATTCTCCAGTCTTATCACCACCAGAACCCAATAATCCTCTGATACTGTACTTATCAGTGACTAATTCGGCAATGGGGTGTATGGTTGCACAAGAAGACGAAGCCAAGGTAGAAAGAGCTATCTATTACTTGAGTAAGAAGATGACCGAATGCGAACGACGGAATACGCATTTGGAGAAGACTTGCTGGGCGCTAGTCTAGGCATCCAGGAAGTTACGCCATTACATGCTAGCATACCGAGTTGTTCTGATTTCAAGGATGGACCCACTCAAATACTTCTTCGAGAAACCAGCATTGATAGGAAAGTTGGCTCATTAGTTGCTCATATTAGTTGAATTCGACTTGCAGTACGTCACAAGGAAGTCAATTAAAGGGAGAGCCGTTGCAAAATTTATGGCCAACCATCCTATTGAAGGAGAAGAAGAACGCGAGTTTGAGTTCTTCGATGAGAAAGTGTTCAAGATTGAGAAGGATCTGTGGACCTTGTATTTTGATGGAGCTTCAAACCAATACGGATACGGGATAGGGATACTTCTCATCACCCCCGATGATTTCCATATCCCTTTGGCTTTTAAATTGAGTTTTGAGGTCACTAATAATTAGGCCGAATACGAAGCATACTTAGCCGGGTTGAAAATTGCCTTGGAACTAGGGGTAAGAAAGTTAGAGGTTATAGGAGACTCAACTTTGGTTGTCTCCCAAGCAAAAGGAGAGTGGAAGGTTAAAGAAGAAAAGTTGATCTAGTATTACCGAGAACTCGAGCTAATGATCCCCTATTTTGAGAGTGTAGTGTTCACCCATATCCCGAGACTACAGAACAAGTTCGTCGATGCTTTGGCTACTCTGGCGTCAATGATAGATATACTACTTAGGGTAAGGATGAGGGCTTTGAAAATTCAATAGAGGGATACACTTGCAATCAGCAACATCGTCGCTACTCAAGAGGCCAATAACGGGTTACCATGGTTTCACGACATTTAAAATTTCATTGAGAAGGGAGAGTATCCTAACCAAGCCAGTAAAAAGGATTAAAGGGAAATCCATAGGCTTTCTGTATAATTTGTAATCTGTAGATGAAGATTGTACAAGGGAGAATATCTAGGAGTTAATAAGCTTTATGTTGACACAGAGCAAGGACACAAGTTAATAAGAGAAGTTCATAGAGGAGTGTGTGGACCTCACATGAGTGGAATCATGTTGGCTAAGAAGATCATGCACCAAGGGTATTTTTGGATGACAATGGAAATAGACTGCCACCAATTCGTCCGAAGATGCCGAAAATGCCAAATCCATGCGAACCTCGTGCACGTACCGCCATCTTAGCTTTATAACATGACCTCGCCTTGGCCGTTCTCTATTTGAGGAATTGACAAGATAGGGAAGGTTACACGCAAAGCATTGAATAGGCACGAGTTTATTCTCGTAACAATTGATTACTTCATGAAGTGGGTCGAAGCTACCTTCTACTCAGTCCTAAAAGCCTTCTAAGTAGCCAAGTTCATCAAGAAAAATCTGATCTATCGGTACAGAGTCCCACATGAGATAATCTCTTACAGTGGCTCTCACTTTCAAGGAGAAATTTTAGACCTTTTGGATGAGTATCGGATTGTCAGCCACAAATCTTTGCCATATAGACCACAAACCAATGGAGCTGTGGAAGCAGCAAATAAGAATGTGAAAAAGATCCTACAAAAAATGATAGAAAGAAGCAAAGATTAGCCGTAAAAGTTTTCATTTGCGCTCTAGGGATACCGGACATCAATCAAAACTTCTACTGGGGAAACGCCGTATGCTTTAGTTTACAAAATGGAGGTAGTTTTACCTATAGAATTGGAAATCTCGTCTCCAAGAATAATGGCCGGAAGTAACATTCTCGAGTCAAAGTGGCGAAGGGAAAGATTTGAAGAGTTGCTCTTGTTTGGCGGAAGAAGACATAAGGCCTTGTTTCACGTTCAAGGATATCATAGGAGAACAGTGTTGGAGGCGAAACTACCAAGATCATTATTTTTTAAAATGATTAATCGGTAAAAAATTAACTGGACGGGCAAATGCCGAAACGGGCTCCAAATAAAACTTTTGAAGAAGAACGATCAAAATAAAACCCGTGCAACCAAAGTTAATTTAGAAGAATACCCCTTGTAAATCTAATCTTCAACTACGACTTGATTTCGAGTTGAAACTCCTATCAGATCATCTACCGTATTCCCTTATGCGATCATCGAACGTAGTGTGGGTTACGATCCTCCGAGAACTTGTACCGGCAAAATCCCGATATATTTTTAAGTCTTGAAAGACAAAAATAATATATCAAGAAAGATATGAAAATCAATCAAAACTGGTTTAGCCTACTCGCATATATATAGGGCAACAGCAGGGACCTAGGGAGTAATTATGAGTAAGACTTCCAGTGGAACACAGGTACCTACGGGTAATTTCTGCAATTATGGAAAAATACAGCGATTTCTATAATTTTTATAAAATACTAAATTACAGTTCACACCACTAAAGAACTATAATTACACTCTGACCCATAATCTCAAGACCTTCTTGC
>JAULJZ010032360.1:0-15010 GCA_032270985.1 Heliamphora pulchella
ACTCATCAAAAAAATAAATTTTAAAAAATTATAGCAACTTTAAGCAAATTAAGCTTTTTGTCTTTTGACTTAAAATCACTTTAAGCTTTTAGCTTAAAAGCCACACATATTCTAATCAAATGAACTTTTTGACTTTTAGCTTATAGTAGCTTAAAGAAAAAAAATCAGCTTAAAATTGATTTCCAAACGAACTCATATAATATTGTTGATATCAAATATATAGAAGAGTAAAATTATCTAATTTGAACTAAAGAAAAGCTAACTTTTTACCCAAGCAACTAATTTAAGAAAAAAACTAAAAAAATAAGTTACGAAATAACCTACTTTGAATCAAATTTAGCATTTCGGATAAAAATGCAAAAAATTAAAAAAATAATTTTTAAACTAGTCAATCGGGCCTCTAGATTTTTTGAGATTTTGGCTAAAAACGCAAAAAAGTTAACATGGCTTGTTTGGCAAAAAATAAAAAAAATAAAAAAGCTAAAAAGTCAACGCAAAATACTAATTCCTAAAATATTCTATTTAAACTCTCATCACTTTTAAAATATAATAAAATTTCTCATTTATAACTTATTACTACAACTACTAAGTAAATATAATTGTTATTTTCAACTATATAGAAGGATAAAACTGTTCAATTTAGATAAAAAAATATAATACCTAACTTTTTATCTAAATAACCAATTTAAAAAAATTTATTTAAAAATTAATTTATCAAATAATCTACCTTGAACTAAATTTAGTTTTTGACTAAAATGACAAAAAAAAAGGGAGTTAACTTTTAGGCTAATTACAATTGGGACCTCAATAAGAAAATATCTTATTCAAATGTAATAAGTTTAGAAATTATAATAAATATATAATATAAAATGGAGTAAATTGAGTTAAAAGTTAACTTATTTATTTTTTCCCCTTTCTTGATTACTTTATACTAAAAGAAAATAAACTA
This sequence comes from Heliamphora pulchella, assembly GCA_032270985.1. Lineage (NCBI taxonomy): Eukaryota > Viridiplantae > Streptophyta > Magnoliopsida > Ericales > Sarraceniaceae > Heliamphora > Heliamphora pulchella. The sequence goes on from JAULJZ010032360.1 coordinate 950, forward strand.
GTTAAGTGACTTATTTTAGAAAATGGTTTATTAGGGCCTTGTTTGGCAACTTAGCTTTAAGCTAGTCTCTTTGTTTAAAGTCTCTTAAGCCAAATAAATAAGAATTTATTTAGTGAACCATAAGGGTTGTGATATTCTGATATCTCACATCAGAAAGGGAGAAGAAGTTCTTGGACTACAAAGAAAAAATTTTGGACTCTTACATTCAACGAGACATTTTCCTAGGTGGTAGAGACCCTAGCAGAACTCCGCAGTTAAGCGTGCTTGAGCGGGAGCAATGCAAAGATGGGTAACCCTCTGGGAAGACAAAACCGTGAGGACTTTTACCCAAAACTGACAATATTGTTGCCATGTGAAAGGTCATGGTGTTACAGATGGTATCAGAACCGACTCTCTTTACCTCCGAGTGTGGACCACTGCCGTCTCGTATGACATGTGGGCAGGCTACTGAGTGGGCGGGTCGATAAGGATTGGTAGGCTACTGGAGCTGGCAGGCTACTGCACGGGAACGTGCAGTCTTAAGGGAGTAGATTGTGATATTCTGGTATCTCATATCGGAAAGGGAGAAGGAATTCTTAGGTTATAAAAGAAAAATTTTAGACCATTACATTCAACGAGACCTTTTTCCAAGTGGTAGAGACCCTCGCAGAACTCCACAGTTAAGCATGTTTAGGCGGGAGCAATACAAGGATGGGTGACCTCCTAGGAAGAACAAAATCATGAAGACTTTTACCCAAAACGGACAATATCGTTGCCATGTGAATGGTCGAGGTGTTACAAGGGTGACTTTAAGTAAAAATAATAATAAATTAAAAAACTTGACTTAAAATAGTTTTAAGCCAAAAGAGCTTTAAGTCCAAAAAATATTATTATTATTTTTTTTAAATTTACTTTTACATAATTTTACATTTAATATGGATCTTGCATTATAGATTTTGATGAGTAGATTTTAAAAATATAATTTTTATAAAAAAAAAATATTTATAATAAAAGTATAATATTTTTTTTAAAATATATAAAATTATTTTATGTAAAAATGCAAAAATGGCTAAAAGGTTAAAAGTCTTAAGGGTCCTAAATGAGGTTTTTTTTTATTTTTTTTAATTTTAAGCCAAAGGCAAAAAATCAAACTTTAAACTCTTTGTCAAACAAAGCCTAGATTTATCGACAAAGTAAAAATTGACTTATGATCCATTACGTTAAAAAGTTAATTTATAAGCCCCCGTTTGGCAATTCAATTTTAAGCCATTTTTTTTATTTTAAGCCACTTTAAGCCAAAAAGTTAAAAAATTCGTTTGATTGAGAAAATAGTAATTTTAAACCACCAAAAAGCCAAACGAGATAGGGTATAATTGTTTGGTTGAAATTTGTGTAATTTTATATGTAGAATGATATAATTAGAAATTGTTATAAGAAAAATAAAAAAAACTTAAAAATAAATAGGCTAAAAGCTAGAGTTAAAAAACAAGGCTTTTGGCTTTTGGCTTTTGGGCTTTAAGCCAAAGTCCAAAAAATCGGATTTAAGCTGGTAACCAAACGAAGGTTAAGTATTTATCAAATAAAACATTAATTCTTAAAAAAATATTTTTGCATATTTTTATGTTTAGTGTTAATTTCATTTGATAAATCTCATTAACTAAGTTATAAAAATAATAAATTTTATAAGAAATTAAATATGTTAATAGAATATATTATATTTTATTATTTAAAAACACTAGAGTAATAATAGTCACTGCCATGTGAAATATTTATTTGAACACTCCATTATGGTGTCTTTATCACTCTCCCAACAATACTTAGCTTTTTTCAAATTGACATATTACTCTATTATAATCCATTTTCTTGTCGTTATTCAGTTTTTCTGACCTGTCCCTGCTTTGAGCAATAAACCCAATTCTATTTTGTTGATGTCCCTAGAAATAATTTTAAAATTAATTACTAAAATAATTAAAATCAATTAATTATTAGTCATATTTAAAAGATGTGCAATAAAATTGATCCTCCCATTGCTAATAATTTTTAAGATAAGGTCCTATTTTCAAATATTAATAAATTTATTCTTATTTAAGTAGTTTGTGTTGAGTTAGTCATATTTTTAATTAAAACCTTTACACTTCCATAATTTTCTATATATAAATTTATTTTTAATAAAATTAATATTTTTAAAACTTACTCGTCGAGATCTATTAAACAAAATCTATATTTAACATAAAACCATGTTAAAAAAAATGAATCGAGAAATTTTTAGGTTGCATAACTAAGAAATTTCTCAGTTGCAAACTAAAACATTTTTTTAGTTTGCAAAACTTCTCATTTTGCAATCTTTTACTATGTATATAATAATGGTGTTCAACATTTTAAAAATTTATAAGTTTTAAAGTTAATTTTTTTTTTAAAAAGCATTTTTTTTAAAAAAAAGCAAATGTTCGGTAAAGTTCTTGATTTCTAAGACTTACGGATAAAGTAAAATTTTAAAAAATCACAATTTAAGCACTAAAAAATAATTAAATTTTTTAATATGTTAAAATTGATAAATGTCTCAGTTTAGTGAAGCCATGTTGGAAGGTCTTTTCTTTTATTTAGCAGGGATAAATATGACTCTTTTGTTTAATCGATAAAGGATAAATATATAAATTTGAAGTACCTAAAAATAATTACACGTTATCTATGTAACAACTTCCCATTCCCTACATAATTTATCACGTAAATTATTTTTAAAAAATTATTTTATATTCATCTCTTAAAATATTTAAAATTATAAAATTGTCTATATTTATATTATCTATATTATTATAATAACGAAATACTAGAGGTAATATTAAAATTTGGTAAAATCATGCCACAAGACATTTTCTTTTTATTAGGAGTAAATATGATTTTTTTTATTTAATCAATAAAACATAAACATGTAATTTTGAAGTCTGAACAAAACTACCTATTATCTATGTAATTTTTCACTTCTTACATAATTTATCACATAAATTATCAAAAATTTTATTTTATATTAGTGTCTAAAAATATTTTATATTATATAATTATATTAAAATATATTACATGCCCATCGTATTTATCACAAATCTTGTAACTAACTAAGTGGTTTTTATCTACTGCAAGTAGTTTTTATTTTTTTACTACTAATTTTAGTTATAAATTATAATTTTATCTAAACGCTTTTAACTCCTACTATAAGTTATAATTATTTTTTTTAATTTCAGTTACAAAATTAATATATTTATCAAATACTCACAATTTCAACTACAAGAGTTACAATCTATAAATTACTAATTTTAGTAATGTCACACACCACCATGATAAACTATTCAATTGATGAAAGTGCGCAATTGTGGGTACAACACTGCAAACCCAAGTTTGAACCTCTAACACAGAACATATAATTAGCAGATTGTCCATGTTTAGAGACACTTTTTAATATAATATTAATGCAATTTATTTAATTTAAAGTTAATTTTAGTCTTTAATGTTAGAACTTTAAGTTTGTTTAGGTTTGACAATTCTGTTTAATATAAATTCTTATAATTGTTAATTAAGGAATTATGTTATTTTTATATATTAATATTTTAATCGTTGTAAAATTCTTAGGTGTGTTAGAAGTTAAGTCGTTTTGAAATTTTAGAGTATGATTCTAAATAGAATTTTGTTTGGTCTTAAAATTTTCTTTAAAAGTAGAAGTCTTAGTAGATTGCATTGAGCAGAGTTTATATTAATTCAAAAAATTAAAATATAAATACTCGAAATTTAAAATATAACAAAAATAAAGCAATTTTAAATAGTACAAATGGTATAGAATTTGTTTTTCGTCGTGTCACCGCTTAAGCGATCAACTCACATTTTCAGTTTATGCCCCATGCAAGTAAAATGATTAGACCAAATATTTAGGGGTAAAGTAGCCTTCGAACTATTTTTGTTAACTGCCTTAAATATCAAGGGTACGAATGTAACTTTTCAAAATATATCAAGTTCACTTTTTTTTTTTAAATAAATCAAAATCCGAGAAAAAGTTAGCCCAAAGGCCCTATATTCTCGCAAGTCGTTACAGAAGAAAGGCATACGGCGTGCAATAGTGGCGAAGCTCTGACATTATGACCCCGTTTAAATAATTTAGTTTATAAGTTAATAAATAAATTACGTTGTTTAAATAATTAAATAAATAAAAAATAAAAAAATAAAAAAATAAGCTAAATAAGTTAAATAAGTTTGATTTTAGTGAGTAAATAAGTTAAAATAAGCCAAATAAACTGATTTATAAGCCAAATAAAAAACATTATAAATTAAATAAGCAAATAATGTAATAATTACCCAAACTACCTTACTTATTTGTGTTTTCACTTATTTATTAATAAGTAAATAAGTTAATAAGTCAACCATCTAAACAGGGCCTATATATTATCTAATTTAATAATATAATAAAAAAATATTTTTAATAATTATTTTCAAAAAATCGTACGGCGTGCAATAAGATGCAGTTCTGACATTGGGGTGTTTGCCCAAACTTTTGTTATTAACTTTTAATTTTAATTATAAATTATAATTTTTTTAAATATTTATAATTTTCATTATAATTTTTAATTATTATTTTTATTTTAATTACAAGTTATAATTTTTATCAAATACTTACAACTTTTATTATAAGTTAGAATCTATAAACTATTAGTAATAGTATTTTCAAACACTCCTATTTTATTTTATCTTATTTAATGATGTCATGAAATATATTTATAAGTTCTATAATAATAATTTATTTTTATTAAATAAATAAAAATAATTTATTTAATATATTTTTTATTTATTAAAAATATTATATAGCACCATGTACGTAATAGTACTCCAGAACAATAAAAGAGCTATGTTGGGTAGGGGCCATGACCCTCAAACCATGGTAAAGTCTCAAAAACATTCAATTAATGAGTTATATTTTTTGATTTTTGTAAAAGAGGGCCCCCACTTTGATAAAAAAAAAAATTGAATTACTATGGTCCTATTTTAGCTTCTCTAAATAAGTACTATTTTTTTCAAAAAAATTATTTACATTTTAATTAAGCATAGTAATTTTTTAGAGTAAAATAATTATAATATACTCAATTAAAAATTTAACTCTCCTCATAAAAATAAAAAAAATTCTAATATCCCAAACACTACAACTTAAAAATAAAAAATAAAAAATTTTAAATATTTTAATAAAAACTAAAAAAATAAAAAAATTATTATAAAAAATTATCTCAGGCAATTTAATTTTTTTCTTCCTTTTTTTCAAAAAATTACTCTCTTTTAAAAATACAAGCTTTTTATGCATTCTCTTTTTGGCACTTTTTTTTAGATATTACTCTGTGGGAATAATTATTATGTTAAACAAATTATATTTTATGCATTCTGTTTTTCGTAATATCATTACAATAGATTTTTATTTAATTTTTTAGTATTTAAATAAAGTGTGAGGTTTTTCAATTTATTAAATCTCTATTGATATATATTTGTGTATTCGGTTTATATTTTAAAAATAAAAATGAATTTTTCATACAGTATATAAAATATTAATAATTTCCGGCATATATATATATATATATATATATATATATATATATATATGTGTTGCCAAATTAATAATTCATTATAAAACTTATTTACAAAAACATTATCATACTTATACAGTAGTTTTATATAATATTTTATACACAATATAAAACTTATTATAAAAATAATTATAATTATTATAATTAATCTAATTTTTTATATATATAATTTACCCATTGAAGATTCTAGCTTCTCCCCTCTCCGAAGTGAATGGGGGACCTATAATGAAGGTGGTCATAGCCGGAGGTAATGTAGGCAAATAATATAAAATAAATCAATTGATAAAAAAATAGTTTTAAATAATTACTTTTTAGCATATATTTACTTACAACAGTAAAATACTATCTCAAATGATTTTTTTTAGTCTAACGTTTGACGACAATAAAAATCGTCTCAAAAGATTCAATTTCTTGCGTCAAATTTCTGCATTGACAAGTAAACTGTTGTAAATGATTTATTTTTGCTATAAACTTTTTACAACGGAAAACAACCGTCTCAAATAAACTATTATTGGCGACCAATTTTGTTGCGACGGCAATAACACAATCTCAAATGGTATTTTTTGCGACCGCCTATTAAGACGGTCCAACGCAGTCGCAAAAGACCTGTTGTTTGAGACGGTAAATTATAACCGTCGAAAACGTCATCTTAAAAGACTCGATTTTTGCGTCAGCAACTACACCGTCGCAAATGATCTATTTTTGCTACCACTTAGTTACGACGGGTACCAACTGTCTCAAATAACCATTATTTGTGATCAATTTCTTTGCGACGGCAACAAAACCGTCTCAAATGGTCATTTTTTGCGACCAGATTTTACGGCGATAAAAAATTCTCATGAAAGACCTCTTTTTTTAGACGGTAAATTATATCTGTCGCAAAAGGTATTATTTGAGACTACAATGGTTGCCGACACAAAAAAATTTTGACGTAAAAAACACTTGTTCTTGTAGTGTAATTTGGTATGAGAAAAATTATTAGCAACCCTTAGAGTATCATCTAGGCAATATCATGTAATATTCTCGACAAATAAATGATCACAACTTACATAATTTGGATCACTCTTTGTCTCTTAACTATTAAATAAAAGTAAGTCATTATGTAATTACCAAAAAAATTGTTGCCACCATATTGAATGAGAGTACTACGTAAACTTACCACGTGGTACTCTAGAAATACAGAGTAATTACTCATATATAAAGCTACCAAATTAAGGTGGTATTTAGCATTAGTGAAATTAGTAATTTATAAATTATAACTAGTGAAAAAAAGTTATAAGTAATGGATAAAAATTTCTACCTTGTACATATCTATAATAGAGGTGAAGAGAAGAAAAGTAGTTATGTAAAAATTGCTGTGTTGGGGACCTTTTTATACTCACAGGCAACATCAAAGAAGAATGTGAAGAAAAATAAAGGTGAAGAGAAGAAGAGTAGTTGAATTGGTTTGATTGGTTAACTTGGTTGGTTGTTTTTTTAGTTCTTTATTGTTATAGGATCAATGTTTGGGGATAAATGTGTTTTTTAATTAGCTCTGTTTATGGTATTAAATGCTAGGGAATATTGGTGTAATTTAATTAAAAATGTAGAGTTGATTGTATTTGATCTATACATCAGAAGAAGTTATTGTTGTTAAAATTGAATTTAATAATTTTATATTTGGCAAACTTTGAGCCAAAATAAATGTGGAATCCATACGTCTTTTGAGTTGGGTCCGGGGTGCTACGTGTTCTCCTCCGCGAGAAGATGAACGACATATACTCATCTGCTCAAATCCGATAAGAAGCGAATGAGAAATCAATGTTTAAAGTCGTCGCTTGAACATGGGTTTTGTTGGGTTTAATAGAAGTGTAGAACTTCTATCCCACATTGGAAGTTCTTGAAAAATTTAGTGGGTATTTATAAGCTAGAGTTGGATTAAGGGGAGGGTCCTTTGGGGACACCCAGTTTTGTAGACGAGAGAGGACCTACCTACCGGTGGGTTCGACCCATTTCACACACATGTGCACGCGCGCCGCCGCCGCCGCCGTCCGTTTGACAAGCCGGCCGGGCTTGGGCTCGGGCTCGAGCTTGGGTCATGGGTCGACTCGATCCGAGTAGCTTATATATTTTTGGAGAAAACCAATGGTCAAATTCCAGAATATAGTGCTCGTGAGGTGCTTGTGGAGCGCTCGAGCGCCACAAGACCAGAATGGTGCACTCGCTGAGCGCTCGAGCGCTCCCCTTCCAGTGTTGAGCGCCGAGGCTCCCCTGAACTCCAGAGTAGGGCGCTCGCGGAGCGCTTGAGCCCTAACGACGAACAGTTGCACCTGTTTTGAATAGGTACAATGATTTTTACGAAAAGTCACTTCAATAGTTATTTAAACACTTCATTTTGCACAAATTTGGCATCCTAATTATCCTTCCTATATTGCATAAAAGTGTGTTCATGTTCTAAGAGTCGGAGAGTACAAAATACTAACGGTTCGCCATACCCGAAGATTGAAGTGCTTCTTCCTCGAGTGTAGATCATTATATCCTAGGAGATTGACATCCGTAAAACCTATTGACACTTGTGTGAGGGACGAATCTATCTTAAGGAAATAGCGTCCAACGCTAACCTCAATCATATACAGTTTTTGGTTTTTGCGACTATTTGTAAGAATTTATTTACAGTTCTTTAATTTCAATTTCTGTTTATTTGTTACAGTACAGTATTGGATTTATATTTTATTTATTTTTAAACCATTTTTGACCAACAATTTTAATTTAGTGTCTATTTGGAATGCCTAAAAAATTTGATTTATTAGAGATTTAGCTTTTTCAAGAAAAAAAATAAATTGTTTGGGATAATTTTTTATAGTAATTTTTTTAATTTTTTAATTTTTTATTAAAATGTCTAAAATGCTCCCAGTTTTAGGTTTTAAATTGTAATATTTGAGATATTAGCACGAATTTTTTTATTTTTGTGAGTAGAGTTAACTTTTTAAAGTAAGAGTATTATAGTAATTTTATTTTAAAAAAAGAGATATGTATTTGTTTTTTTTCTTAGATTAAGATGTGAAAAAAAAATTGGTTATAATTTTATGTAATATTTTGTACATGAAATAAAACTTATTATAAAAATATAATTATTATAATTAATCTAAATTTTTTTATGTATAATTTACCCATTGAAGATTCTAGCTTCTCCCCTCTTCGAAGTGAGAAGGGGAACCTATGAAGGTGGTCATAGCAGGAGGCACTGTTGGCACTAATGGATTTTATTCAAAATTCTATAATTTTATTTGAATAGTTCAATTTATTTAACTAGTTGCGTTGGTAATATATACAAAAAAAATCAAATTTACTGGATATCATTTATCTACACGATTTAAGTATATTTGTCTTGTCAAAGTTAATTAATTGACTTACAAAATTTTGATAATAAATTGGAAAACAAATATAACATGATCATATGACTACCAATATTAGATTGACATGGCCCCGTATGATTAAACTTGCTTATTTACTTATAAGTAAGTTTGACTAAATTAATTTTTTCGTCTTTAATAAATTTTTTTTATTATTTAATCAAATTTTTATATTTTTTAGATTTTTCTCATTGAAACGAGTCGAAAAAGTAAAAAATTTTGATCAAAATATAAAAAAAATCTAGAAAAGACAAAAATAAGCAAAAAAATTGGCAAATAAGCCAAATAAATAAGTTTATTAGTAAAATAAACAAATAAGCTAATAAGCAAATTTACCAAATGGAGCTATGATTTTTTACATAAATTATTTACTCAAGGAGTTCAAATAATAAACGGTTCAAAAAAAACTCTATGATAAAATAAAAATGATTTATGCTGACAAGACTCTTGTTGTGACCTTAGTCACGGAAGGCGCTGAAGTACCTTATAATTTGGGATAAGGCAAATTATTTGCCACTGAAAAAAAGATTTTTTTATTTTTTTTTTTGTGTGTCAATTCATGACAAAAGGGAAAGATAAATGTAATTAAGGGTGTGAGTGAGTTTATTATTTTGAGAGTTTATTTCTTTTTTGATGTTTTTTCGAGTTAAGAGGGAGAGTTTAATTTGAGAGGGGGGGGGGGGAGTAGTAAGTTTTTGTGTGTATGTGTGTGTGTGTGTCGCGCCATTTTTTTTTGTTGGGTTGTTTGTGTGTTTAGTTAGTTAGATATTGTGAACTTGATTAAATGAATAATGTGACTTGTTGAGTTTTGTCACAAAATTGTCAAATAGGAAGATTGCTAGAAATTTTTGACCTTGGTCCTATTCGTGTTTTTGTTTGGTAAATTTGTGACAAATTATTATGTAAATTATCGGTGTTTTTGTTTCTTAACGGGTGTTTGTAAGATTTTCTTATAATTAACGATTTTATTATAGTACTTGATCTTTCTGAACCTGGATTGATTTTGTAGTTTTTATTCGATTTAGAATTTTTTACGTAAAAATTGTCGTCCTATGTGTGATTGTAATTGTATTATTTTCAATTGTGTGATTGTTTACTTATTTATTTATTTATTTGGAACGTTTGGCTTATTTAGATAAATTAATTAGTGCAATTAATCTACAAACGAGATTTTTTAATACTTAAATTATAAATTTTAATTTATAATTTAAAAAAATTAAAACAAGTTATACTTATAACTTTTTTCTTATAATTTTAAATTTTAAATTAATAAACATAAATTCCACTATTTTAAACTATAAATTTCATAACTTTTAATTTTTGTTTAAAATTATAATCAATTCATTTAATAGTTTGACTAACCTAAAAAAAAATTACAATAGATAAAAAAATCAATAAAAGATACTATTTTTTTAAAATATTAATACGATTATTGTAACTAGATATTATTTAGAGTTAATTGAGTTTTAGTCCCATTTTAGAAATATGTAAGAGTTTTAGTCCCATCTATATTTTTGTATTGGGTTTAGTCCTTTTATTTAAATTTTATGATTTTTTGGTCCAACATGCCCTTTAGCAGCTGGTGCCTCATTTCTATTTTAAATGCCTTGATTATAGGATGCATTATCCTATATAGAAACATGTGATGTATTTTTGCATTTAATCTCCCTAATTTTAGGAAGCATATTAATCACAAGATCATTTTGACTTATCACTTTATTTATAGAAAACATTATATAACCCTTGATTTTAAGTATCAGTTTCACAAATATTGATTTGTACAATATCTTGTAATTTAATTAGACAGACATATTTTCCTATTTAGAGAATATTTTTGAACGCATGCATCAAAATTTGTCAAAACTCATTAAAATTCAAAAGTGACAAACGATTTAGTTAGAAACTGAAAATCAACTAATTTTCTTGGTTTGGAATAAATTTCAACTCATTTTTCAATTTGTTCATTGCTATTTCGTTGTGCTCAATGTATTATTTACATTTATAATTCGAAAGCTCTCCAAATTTTTACTAATATGTATATGTTGTTGTTAGATTAGATTGTTTTGATTTTGATTTTTTTATTTTAAAAATGTAAAATTGTCCATTTGTGGATATGAAATCAATTATTTTTTTCAACATTTCTTTTTTAATTTGTGGATATGAAATCAATTTTTCTTGAATGATTCAGTCTCCATGTTTTGAAGGTAGTTCATATTTGTTCTTTTTTGGAACGTTTTATATTTTTGTGGCTTTATGTATTCAATGTAGTTCATATTAGTTTTATTTTAAACTTTTTATTTATTATTTATTTTTTTCTTGCATAATTAAATGATAAAATATCATGGTAGTTTTGGTGAAGTATATATGAAATATTTTTGAAAACCCATTCTGCCACATTTATAAGTTGAAACAGTAGTAAATTTTTCTGAATACGAAGTAAACTAATACATTTATCAGTTAAAACAAATATGAAATTTTCCAAATTCAAATACATCTGATACATTTATTAGAGTACTTGATAAGTTTATGTTTCATATGTTTGGTAGTTGATATAATGTTTTTAGTAATTCTACAAAATTTCATAATTTGAACTCAAAAGATAAATGTATTAGTTGCAACAACAGTGCAAGTTACAAATTCGAACAACAAATGATACATTTATCAGTTGTTCCAACAGTGCAATTTATAGAATACATATTCATTCAATACAGTTATCAGTTCACATAACAGTGCACTTTCCTAAGTCCGTATTCTACTGATACATTTATCAGTTGTTCTAACAGTGCAATTTTCAGAATACATATTCAACTGATACATTTATCACTTCAAATAACAGTGCACTTTTCAGTATGTATTCTACTGATACATTTATCAGTTGTACAAAAAATAATACGTTGAAACAACAGTGTAATTTTTAGAATACATCTCATGATTTAATGTTATATTTTTGCGATGTCGATGATAAAGACGATGACGACGGAGGATAAAGACGGCAATAGAATTAGGATTGTGGTGATTATGGTTCGAAATTTTGGAGAGAGATTTTGGGAGGAATTTTTGGAGAGAATTGGAAGATATTTATGGGACAGAATTTTTTATTCCCGCTTAGGAAGGAATTTGATCAAAAAAAGATTTCTAAAGATATGATTTAAGGGTATTTTAGAAAATTAAAATTGAGACGGGACTAATTCTAATAAAAAAGATTGAATAGGACTAAAACTAATTATACTACCAAAAAAAAGACATAACCCTAAATTTTCCTAAAATATTTCAGCAAATTCTTTTTTTGAAAATTGTTAAACAATCGGACAGATATATACTTTTTTATATTTTGCTTTCTCTCTGTTTGTCTTCACGCCAATGTTAGTTCTTCATCTTCTCTGATCTCTCCCGAACAAAGACAGCGGCAAGGCGACGGTGAGGCTGCCTTTCGACACTCTGTTTTTTTGTTTCTCCCTCTCTCTACATTCTCTTTTGTTTTCGGCCATGCGGTGAGCGAGAGCAACCGCTGTGACCAAGGCGGTAATGCCGTCGTCTACGGCGGTCGGCAACGCCAACGGATCTGGATCGAGAAACCTCGTGAAGGAGGTTCAGTTTCGCAGGGTGAATGAGGTTTGTAATGGGAAAACTAGATCTGGACCGACGCCAATGAATTTGGACCGACGCCAACGGATCATCACATTGTTCCTCCGAGGCCTACTTCAAGTAGATCCAATTTGTAATAGAAAAACTAGACCCAGTTTGTAATATGAGTTTAAGTTCTCATTTATACATTTTTGTAATGTGAGTTTAGGTTCTAATTCTCATTATACAATAAGTTCTTATTCTCATTATACATTTTGTAATATGAGAATTGCGATGATCAATCTGGATCTAATTTTGTAATGTAAGAGCTGCGATGATTATACATTTTGTAATAAGTTATATTTCTTATTATGTGAGTTTAAGTTTTCATTTATACATTTTGTAATGTGAGTTTATGTTCTCATTTACATTTTGTTTTTATTTTTATATTTTGTACATTTTGTAATGTGATTATATATTTACATTTTGTAATATGACTGATTAGGAGGTGGCGGCGAGAGGCGGCAGCAGCGGCGGTGGCGGCGACGCTGGAATGGGATTTGAGTGGAAGGGCGACGAGCACGAATGAAATATTTAAAAGAATGGCGCATTTAGTAAAATACATCACAAAAGGACTTAATAGAATATAAGTTTTTAAATGAAACTTATTCCAAAATAACTTATCAAAATGAAACTTCTCATTTGAGCTCTCAATATTTTATTATTAATTGAGATCTATCTCATAACAAATCTTTAATATGGTACTAATAATTAATTATCTCTTAAAAAACTTGTTACTATCATTCAAAACAATTGTCCTTTTCCAAACAGTATGAAGAGATATTCTCATCTACACGAGTTGACAGGCCAAGCCCTATATTATCATCTGCACGGGTTTGCCTGTTATGTGCAAAGTAAAACGGCAGGGTTTTACATGATTGTTTGGTCCAATTTTTTTTTTAAATCTGGAGACCAGCCAAGCGCTGTTTAAAAACTAGCTTTTAACCCTTTCATTTGAAGTTTCAAAAATTCAACTGTCAAAAGATTACCTTTTTTAAATATACTGATAATTTAAAGTTATATTTCAATGAAATAAAATTTTAAATTATTTAAGTTAAAACTAAAAAAATATAAATTAAAATTATTATGGGAGTTGTGATTTCTTTTTTCTTTTTGTTTTTTTAACACTGGGATGCGAGTTGACTCCGAAACTCCAGTAATTATTTAATATATTTAGAGTAATGTTTTATTTTAATTATTTATCTTTGTATGTTGAATAAAAAATTAATAAAAAATAGTGAATTTTTCTTAATCTGTAATAGATGTAAATTTTGAACATTAACCCATATTTGGGATATTTAAAAGCTTGACTTTTAAGAAATTTAATTTTTTTTTAAAAAAAATTAAATTATTTGGAATAAATTGTTTTGCTTAGTTTTTATTTTTTGCATTTGTTCTAATGTCTAAAATATTTTATCTTTTGTTTTCAAGCTATAGTGTTTGTGATACATATCACG
>JAULJZ010032370.1:2796-15010 GCA_032270985.1 Heliamphora pulchella
TGGGGTGCACTGGAGAAAGCAAAAATAGTATGATTCACAATACATATTACATGATTCGATACGATTCAGTTCGATAAATTAAGGAATCGATTCAACACCAAACAAGTCTCGATTCTTATTTCTTTTAATTTATAATTTTGCATTATAGAGTTTGTTCCATGTCACTTTTTTAAGCCACCCAACTTTGTTTATATATTATAGATGTCTCTCTATCAAATAATAATTAGTTAGGATTAGATGGCTATTAATTCTAATATGGTATGATTAGTATCAAAGTTGTGTGGTGGTTTCGTGAGTTAAGTTTTTATCTAGTGTCTATTTTATTCATTTCGTTCATTTTTACATCATCTTCACATGCAGCTGAGCGACACGTGCAGGGAGCATTAGAGACATTTTACATTACTTTTCTAAGCCATTCAAATTCAATTCATATAATTTAGATATCTCTCCACCTATTGCCAATTAATTTTGGTTGGATGTCCCCAAATCTAAAAACATGTCTACGAATTGTTATAAATCATAACATAATTAATAATACAATATAGGATCATCGATCACGATAAACATCAAACCCATATATATCTCTTGCCCAAAATACAAGCGTCTTACTTATTACACTATATGCTCATTCGCAACAAATTCTTTATTGATTTATGACTAAACTTTTTCATATTTATAATGCATTTTTATATTTAACTATTTTAGATATATTTTTGATGCATTTTAAAAATTATAACCGAATTTTTATTATTCACAATTCGATATGATTTATGATTTGAGAAAAAGTAATTTCGATTCACGATTCGATTCTCGATTTGACAACTATGTTTGTAACCTTGATATTCACTTGGACATGTGATAATTGTCCCTATGCTAAACCTTCCTCCTCATAATCCACACCATAATCCAGAGCTTCTCTAGCCTCACATTTATTCCCTATGAGAATCCCAACCTCTTTATTCATGGAAGGCAGTGGTAAATTAAGAACTCTTATCCAAAATAAAGCCTTTGGAGAGAAAATTACTCTATGTTGGGATTATTAGGGCATGAAAAGGAGCGTATACTTCAATTTACACAAAGCAAATAAAGATGGACCAAGAACATCCAATAAGAATATAAGATATACGTACTTCGGTTGATTGCCTACCTCCACGGGAAAACAAAAAGGAATTATCCACTATTATCAATAAGGATTACAAGAATTAACGCTACACTCTCTAATTTCTAAATCTGAGCCTCTCTTTGCACTCTCTGCTCTCAATCGAAGCTTCTCTAGTGTACCCTCACATTGTGCCTCACTCTCTCTAGGGTTTTTATCTTAACTCCCTTTATATAGATCCGAAACTAGGTCAAACCATGCAACGGTTACAACTTTTGCCGCCTCAATAAAATGCGTTCCCGTCGCCGACTACTTAAGCATTCTATGGTGTGCTCGAGCGAACTCCCCTGAAGTGAACTGCCCAGAAATACGAGACACAACGCCGACACTCTAGAACAAGAGAATTATTATTGGAACTCTAAGGCAGCCCATTTCAAATCACCATATGTTTATCCACTTTAAGATTAAATTGGAACAAAACAAATTTTCCTTCACTGCACTACAAATAACCCTTTTTTGATAGTTTCCAAGCCATTTCCAACATCGATTTCATCGCTTCAATCCCTAAGGATTTCTCAGTAAGAATTCTTCATACCACATATTGTTGTCCTTTTTCCATATTGATGTTCATATGCTTGTGATCCAAAACAACAGGTGTTTGGTATTGCTGAAACTAGTAACTTATAAATTATAGCTTGTAGCAGAAGTTGTGAGTGTTTGATAAAAAATGTAGATTGTAACTTGTAGCTGAAATAGAAAAAAAAAGTAGTTATAACTTGTAGTAGAAGTTGTGGGTGTTTAGAAAAACTTGTAACTTATAGTTAAAATTAGTAGCAGAAAATTAAAAGCAACTAACAGTAATTTTGCCAAACACCTAGTCCTCCTCTTTCTCAACTGTTGTGAGAGCCAATCATTTTCTCAAATCTTCAATTGCTTCCTCTGTGTTAGCTCTATGCCAGACCATCAAACTCCCAAAGAGGGAGAGCCCCTCAAAGATAGAACGCCCAATCATTTTCCTGTTCATTTTTTCTTTTAAAGATAAAATTCAAAAGCAAACTGTAAAAGAGAAAGAGATGGATAAAGAATTTTATGAAGGGAAAAAAGTGGAGTAGAGCGGTTAACCTTTTTAACTCTCTTTACTTATGTAGCATCAAGTATGGTAGAGTCTGAAATCAGTAAAACCATAAACCAGTGCGATTCAATTTAACTCAATTTTTTTTATATTTATCCTGTAATTCGATCCATATTAAATAGTTCTTAATTATAACAAAACCAAAATATCTTTTGAAAACTAAACAAAGGATACTATTTTCCACAATTTATTTGACATTAGCCTACTTTGTTCGATGTGCTTGTGCTTATAATTCTCTACACGACCTTCCCAACTGTTTATTTTTTAACTTCTTTAATGCATGAATAATTGCAATGCTTTATTAATTTTCATTTTTTTTTGTCTATTGATCACACCATTACTTTCTTGTTCCAGTTCTGTCAGCCCTCACAGGAATTCAATCTCTATCCTCGAAGATAACACAAAGTAAGCTTTAAATTCTTTTCTGATATCAGAATGCACTTGAATTTAACATACTGTCCGTAACAATTATTCAAGAGTTTAGAGTGTGACATAACATTATTTACAGGACACTGCTATTCAATAACGTATCGAACAACATTCATGTGTAAAACAATAGTTATCGATTTTTGTTGGTTACGTAGAAGACTACTAATAACCCATTTAATCCGTAACAGAGTTTTTGTATTTATCAAAAGAGATTCAGTTGCTCATAACCCACTTTGATTATTTGAACCATTCATATTATAGAACTTACCGAAAAAATTATATATATATACCAAAAATCAAGTTGATCGAACATCAGTAAGTAAATGATCGGATCAGTAATTTATTCTAAACAAAACGAACGACAAATATGTTTTGAGAGTAGACTGAACTTTTCTTTGGTATCAATGTAATCTAACTATATAGTTAACAATATCTGATCAACTTAATTATGTTTTTGCGTTGATGATATTTTCAATAAATTTTGCAACATATACCGTTCAAGTCATCAAAAAATGCCAGAAATGGAAAGACTTTATTTTCTTGGGAAATGGGGAGAATTTGAATACTATATAAAGTATGCACTATAAAGTTCTAGGAGACCTGAAATATTTATCTTCTCTTTGACTTGCTAACTCATCCAATTAAAAGTTCCATTTTTTTCTGTTGGATCTCAGCACATGTTGTTATCATGGCGGTTGTGCTGCTTCTGGCCCTCTTCCTTTTCCAACAGTTCGGCACCAGTAAAGTTAGCTTCTCTTTTTCTCCAATTATGCTTTTGTGGTTTGGTACAAACATTGCAATCGGCATATACAATATTGCCAAGTATGAACCAGCTATTTTGAAGGGTCTGTCACCTCACTATATAATCAAATTCTTTTCAAGAAATGGCAAGGATGGATGGACTCTCCTTGGTGCAATTTTCTTATGTATAACGGGTATATTTCTCTCCTGAACTCTAATATTTTAAGTTGTATTTGAATTCATTTACACATAATATTAATAGTTCAATTCAATAGAAATAAACCATCGTGAAATCATTTATATGATGAAATAAAACCTATAACAATAGACTCTATATATTTTCTAGTCAGCTAAGACATTTATCCCTTATAACAAACATGCTCTAAGCCCATAGTATAATTAATTTCTTGTAACCTTATTCATAATCTCACCATATTCGATCTTTTATTCTATCTTTTAATTCTTTTTTATCCTATAATATAACAAATTCTCTTTGTTTTATCAATAATTCAATCACTATAAAAATAATTCTGCAATCAAACGTGCTTTAATTGTTTATATATACATAAATAAATATTGTAGGAGAGAGAAAGACAAAACACATTATATTTGTAAAAAGTGTATCAATATTTGTGAAAGTAATATGCTCCACATCTAAAAGTGTGTTTATATTAATTTTTTTCCTCATTATACTCTTATTGACAGCTTTAAGGGTTGTCATTTGCATTTTCTAATTATTAATTTGAAGACTTATTAATTCATGAGACAGGAGCTGAAGCCATGTTTGCCGATCTCGGCCACTTCAACAAGGGAGCAATTCAGGTGATACTATTTGAACCTTTTATAAAAATCTCTCTTTTTGGGGTGACATGACTTGTAACTTGTTCTTCTTACGGGGTGTTATTGTGACTTATCCCTATCATTGGGTTGATGATTTTTCACATTGGAGATTTGATGCGACTTGCCCCTATCACTCGGTTTAGAGATTAATTTTTAATTTAATTCGAATAATGCTTGTTACACTGCATAACCCACTCCATAGTCCCAAATATGGTGGGTTCCTCACAAATACTTGGTATGGAGTTCATATAACTTGTGAGTATGCAGTTATTTATACAGTGTAATATGCATTGTTTCTGGAGTTTTTATTTTTAATTTGCGTTGTCCAAATAAATTTTGACACAAGTGATGGGTTAATTTTTGCAGATAACATACTCTTCTTTCGTCTATCCGGCGCTTGTTATCACTTATGCTGGTGAAGCCGCGTATCTGACTAAGTACCCCCATAATATTGGCAATACTTTTTACGACTCAATTCCCCAGCCGGTGTACTGGCCGATGTTCATCATATCTACCTTGGCCGCTATCGTCGCTAGCCAGTCTATGATCTCCGCTAGCTTCTCTATCGTGAAGCAGTCTCTCGCCCTTGGCTGCTTTCCTCGGGTTAACATGCTTCACACTTCCTCCAACCACGAGGGCCAAGTCTACTCTCCTGAAATAAACTACATTCTTATGATCATTTGCATTGCTCTTGTGGTGGGATTCAAGGGTGGTGTTGAAATTGGAAATGCGTTCGGTAAATGATCTTCCTCTATAATTATTGTTTTATTTCATTTATTTGTTTGGGTGTATATTCAAAAATTATTAATAACTATATGAAATTATACTTTTTAGGTGTGAAGAGAATAGATTAAAGAGATAGAAATGTAAAGAGATAAAACAACATCGGGAGCATTAGGTGTGAGCGGAGAAATTTGAATTGTTTTAGTGCTTGATTATTGATCTTAGTGTTTTTGATCTTATGATTTTTAAGTTGTAGATTTATAGTAAATGGTCTTGCTAACCACCATTCAATATGTAGTGATGACAGTTTAATAGAGAAAAAAAAAATGTACCAATACTCTTTTACACTGAAACCTCTTAGTTTTACATATATCAATATAGTTTGCATATCATATGTTATTAACTGATTATTCACTGCATGGTAGCCCATGGTTAATATTTTCCTATAGTAAATTATACATCATTTGTGAACTTGTTTATGCCGAATAATGTGATTTTTTTAAAAAAATTTTTTTGTATTTTTAAGGGTGGGGAGGTTTGCTTCCATTCACATTTTAAAATGCAGTTCAAAAAATTCCAACATTTGTTCAACACTTTTTGCTCTTATCTCAATTTAATTTATCTCATCTGATTAATTTATCGTTCTATCACGAAATTTGCAGGTGTGGTGGTGGTGTGGGTGATGATCATAACGACGTGCTTGATAACGCTAGTGATGCTCGTGATTTGGGAGACAAATTTCATCCTCACTTGTGTCTTTTTCATAACTTTCATAACGATTGAAGGCATATTTATGACCTCTCTACTCAACAAAATCCCTCAAGGAGGTTGGGTACCATTTGCAATCTCAGCTTTCTTCTTGATGGTCATGTTTTCTTGGACGTACGGGAGAGGCAAAAGAACCTTATACGAAGCAGAGAGGAAGATGGGATTAAGTGAACTTCATAATATGCTCTCAAACCCGTCTCTCTACCGACCACCCGGCGTTTGCTTCTTCTACACCGATCTCGTCAATGGCATCCCACCGATCATTCGCCATTATATTCAGCACACAAATTCCGTGCGCAAAATTATGGTGGTGGTGACGATAAGAACGCTGCCGATCGCTAAGGTCCTTCCAGAAGAAAGGCTGGTGGTGGGAAAATTAAGAGTGGATGGAGTTTATAGGTGTTTGGTTCAGTTTGGCTACAAGGACTTTCCATACGCGGAGGGAGATGGGGACGATTATATTGCTTCGATGGTGGCGAAGCTTCGTGAGGTTGCCGAGACTATGGAGGAAGTCGAGAAACTAGACTCAGCAGTGGCAGAGGGAGTTGTGTTCGTGATGGGCAGGACCATCTTGAGAGCAAACAAGAATAACAAGTGGCTTGCCCGCTTCACCATTGACAAGTTATATAGGTTTTTTCAGAAGAATTCCAGGTCCGCAATCTCGGATCTTGGAGTTCCCCCTGGAAAGACTTTGCAAGTTGGAATCGTTTATGATATATAGGACCCTCATATTCTTCGTAATATGAACGGATAGATACAAAAACAAATTTTCAGAAATGCAAATTACCGTATGGTTGAAGTGCATTTTTTTATAAAAAAAAATGTACAAATATGATTTTGAGAGTATACTTTATAATTTCTTAGAATCAATATGATCCATTATTTAGTTGTCGATCTCCGATCAATTTAATTCTTTTGCATGAATGATCATTTTAGTAAGTTTCAAGATATGAAAGGTTCAGATCATCAGAATAAATCTACTTTATACACTATAAGATGAAAATAAAGGAGGTGTCCAATTCTTCAAAAAAAAAAAAATTTTGATTCAAATTCATCCCGAGTATAGTGCAACAATTTATGGGTCAAAAATGCACCTTAGCGGTTCCAAAATTTACTAAGAAGGACGCCCAACATCTTTGAAATTGCTCAAGTGCTGTTGATATGCCTATTAGGCCACATTGTCATAAACCTAATGCCTGGTAAGTTGTTGGGCCAATAGTTATGAATATGCTAGTCCTAGACAATCCAATTAGGGGGCTGTTTGAGTTTTTAAAATAAATAAATTATTTTAAAAAAAATTTTAATTTCTCTAAAAGAAAAAAATACTAAGCACATAAAAATATAGTGTAGAGAAATTAAAAAGTTAAAAATAAAGAGATAAGAACCAGACAATAAGGATTTATAGTGGTTCAGTCTCTTCACAATTCTATGTCTACTCTTGAATTTGTAATATATTGAATGCTTCACAAGTGTATTTAAAAACCTTTTTGTAGCAATGAATATGTTTTACAAACAACCTCTGTTTTTCTAAACACTCTTCAGCTAAGTCTAAAAAGTGCTACACACTCTCTTAAAGACTTCTCGAATGACTCACCCTTCTTCTTATAATATATGAAGTGGGAAAATTGAGAGTAAAACTCACAAACACTCTTTATAAAGATTTTGTAATGAATACACAAGGAAGTGAGTGAATTTAGGGCCTGAAGATTAAATGAACTTTCAATGAACTTGAGAAAATGTTTAATATCTTTTAATGCACTTGGTTCATTATCAATAAAGCTCATAAATTTACTCATTTTATAGTCTACTGAAGGAATTGATCGTTGGTGGTAGGTGGAGGCATTTAATACTTTGAAATGTTACCGTTGAACCAGACGTTTTTTTATGTCGACACAAAACTTCTTGGTATCGACACAGATTGATCTTGACCTTGGTTCATGGGCAAAAGTGTCGACTCATGCTTCATGGATGTCGATTTAACTTTTTGTCTCCTGGCCTTCTTAGTACCTTAGGATCGACACAAACTTGATTTGGTGTTGACTCATCGGGTTCTTCAGTTTTTCAGGTTGAAGCTTGGTGTCGACTCAAAATTGGATGGTATTGACTCAAACCTTCATGTCTTTTTTGGTGTCGACTCATGTTTACTTTGGTGTCAACCTAGCTAACGAGTGTTGGCCTCTGGACTTAAGTGTTGACTCAACTTAAAGTTGGTATCGACTCAAATTTTTGTTTCTTCGGAGGACCACTTGATGTAGACTCATATAAATTGGTGTCAACCCTAGTACTTAGTAGTGTTGACTCAACTTGTTCTTCGTGTCTTAATCTGAAGGTGCCGATTCAAGCATTCATTGGTGTTGACTCAACTTATTCTCCAATTCTTGATCTAAAGGTGTCAATTCAAGTATTTGCTGGTTTCGACTCAATACTTTCTTGTAGAGTTTCAAACAAACCGTTAGAGGTGTTGACTCTTAACTTACTAGTGTCGACACTTGATTTCACAAACGGGCTCTACATATAGACGTCAACTCAAAAGTTAAAGGTATCGATTCAAAATCTTTTTTAGAGAACACAAGGTTTCAATTCATTTAACATGAAGTGTCTACTCATTTAGCATGAAATGTCAACTCAAAAGCTTATGATGTCGGCCTAACCTTTTTAGAAAATATTTTATTTTCTTATCTTTTTAGACTTTAATTTGAAGATGTCTTTTAATAAAAATCATCAAAATTCATTTAAATGCTCTTGGACCAACACTATATAAGAAAAGGTTTATGTACATTGAAATAAACTACGGAATTAATTACAAAAGTTAAAGCATTACCATTAAAAACTTATATTAGCTTTTTGGTTATGTTAGATTTTCTTTGAAGTACATTAAAAATATAGACATCTCCACGCCGACATTCCTTTTGCTTTAGTTGTCGATTTCAGTTTTTTCATTTCGTTAGTATACCGTTACTGATGAGGACGAAAATTGCAAAGATACATATAATCTTTTTATAAAATTACCATTTTACCCTTTAAATATGTGTGTTGACAAAATCAATCCCTGTCGAATTTTCATACTCACATAACATTGCCATTTGAATTTCTTCTCTTGTCAAGCAACGTGTATGTTCAGACCTGACACAATTATGTCAGACTTAACCGTTGGTTGGGATCCTAGGCTAAGGTTCTGATTGGCAACTATTTTAAAAAATAGTTTTTTAAATTTTTTTTGTCGTTTTTAGTTAAAAAGTTAAATTTAATTTGAAATAAGTTATTTGGTAAATTATTTTTTTTTAAATTAGTTGTTTAGGTAAAAAGTTAATGTTTTTGCTGTTTGTTCAAATTGAACAGTTTTGTCATTCTCCATAGTTAAAAATAACAATTATATGTGGTTGGTAATGGTAGTAAAGAAATTATGAATGAGGGGTATGCGTGTAGTTTAAAAGTGGTAGAAATTTGCATATAATATTCTAAAAATTATTGTTTTGATTTTACTCTTGGGCTTTTGTCTTTTTTTTTTTTTTGGCCAAACGGATCATGTTGATTTTTTTGCATTTTTAGTCAAAAAATCAAAAAGGCTTTGTAGCCAAATGGGCCCTAAGTATGAGGTTACAACAACGACTTGCTGGACATTGAGCTGAGTCCTTTTGAAGATCAATAGTCAATAAGTCAACTTTTCAACACTCAAGGGAATAGATGGTCAAGTAGTCAATTCTCTCACACCTCAAGAAGTCAACTTTCCCAGATATTCAAGAATGAATGGTCAAGTAGTCAATTCTTTGTTGAGAATTGAAGCACGATCTCTAATCCACCCCCCCCCCCCCCCCGGCACCCCAAGATCACTGAAGAATGCACAAACCACGGAATACAAACAAAGAAGAAAGAAAAACAATCACACAATCAAGACAAGACGATTTACATTGTTCGACAAGTCGTTCCTACGTCTACGGGATCACACACTTTTACTATAGGTTTTGAAAAATACAAAGAAAAAGTTTTCTAGAGAGAGAATACAATAAAATCTCAAAGAAACAACATAACATATTGGTTGTCGCAAACCCTAGAAGTCTATAACAGGGCACCCTCGCACAGATTGATCGAGCGGTCTCCCCATCGCTCGAGCGGTCTATTCCAAAATAGGTTTCTCTTCACCTTCTTCAACAATCTTCCACTTGAAGTAAAACCACTCCAAACTTTCAGATATCCTCAGAACAACACCGTCACCTCGAAACAACCAAGAAACTAAATAACCTATGTGATCCAATTGGTTGTCTTCTACACTTGAAGACCAATTGAAACTGAGCACAGCTTTAGTTTGTCAATGTTAACCCATTTAGTGAACAAGTCGGTTGGGTTCTTAGCTCCACTAATCTTCTTGAACATCAACTGTCCACTATTAAGGAGGAAGCGTTTAAAGTGATACCTTATCTGTATGTGCTTCATTCTAGAGTGGAACATCAGGTTTTTAGCAAGAAAAATAGTGCTCTGACTGTTACTGTAAAGCATATCTCTTTCGATCTTCTTGCCTAACTCTTCCAAGAGACTCTATAACCACACTATCTCGTTCCCAGCCTCTGTAACAACAACATACTCAGCATCTGTAGTGGAAAGTGCAGCAATTTTTTGCAGTTTTAAAGCCCAACATACTGCTATACTGCTTAAGGTGTACACAAAACCAGTGGTATTCTTTATGCTGTCAATATTACCGGCTAAGTCAGTATCCATAAAACCTTACAGCTTTAGCCCTGTTCTTGTAATTCACAAGGGCGTATCAATAGTGCACTTCAAGTATCTCAGAATTCATTTGACAACATCTCAATACTGCTTTCTTAGATTGTTCATATACCTTCTTACTACTCCCACTGCATGCGCAATATCTGGTCTTGTACAGACCATGTCGTACATGAGTATACCAATAGCCGATACATGAAACTATATAGTAATCCCTTCTGATTCATAAAATGACATAAATTCCTTGTTTCTATACTATGTGCCATTATCTGTCCTCATGTATTTTATCTTCTTTCCAGTCTGATTTTCAATATGCAATTTTCATTTCTTAAAAATACTAAAAACATTATACTTATAATTTATGAAATAAATTCATACCTTCCTTGAGTAGTCATTAATAAAATTGACAAAGTATTGGGCACCACTATGAGATGAAACTGTAACCAGTTCCCAAACATCTGAGTGAACATAGTTGAGAACAGCCTTAATGGTATGAAAACTCTTATTGAAATTGACCCAGTGCTGTTTACCGTACACATAGTACTTGCAAAAATCAATACTATACGTTTTTACACCTTTTAGCATTCTTCTTGTGAAGTTCTAGCATACCACGTTCGCCAATGTGACCGAGCTGTATATGCCAGAGTTTACTATCATCTGTGCTAGATTCTGCTGGTGTAGATAGAGCCACTCCACCTACTATCGTGTTCCCAATTAACTTGTATAGATTACCATTCTTCTGTCCTTTCATTATAACTAATGCACCTTTACTGATTTTCATAGCTCCAACTTTTACCATGTATACACAACCCATAGAATCTAAAGCCCCCAAGAAAATCAAGTTTTTCTTAAGCTCCAGAATGTGTCTAGCATTACCTAAACCCTTACAACACCGTCAAACATTTTGATTTTCATTGTGCCTATTCCAATTACCTTGCATACAACATCATTGCCCATTAGAACAATGCCACCGTCACAGGGCTTATACGTGTCAAACCAATCTTTTTTTGAGCACATATGGGAGGAGCACCCAGATTCCAAAATCCATGATTTAGATTAAAAATTAATGGTAGAAGGAACTGAAAGCAACTCAGCATCTACCTCACTGTCTAATGGCTTATTTCCCTTCTTCTTCTCCTTAATGTGATCCTTTAATTCATGACACTGATTCTTATAATGACTAGTTTTGTGGCAGTAGAAATACTTCACGTCTTTCTTTACACGTGACTTGAGCCAAGACCTTCCTAGGTTGGAACCATTTCCTCTGGACTTACTCCTGCCTCATTTTGGCTTTGTTTCACCGCAACAAATCCTTCTGCACTCGTTTTCCTCTCCATTTTCTCATGTGACAAAAGTGCACTGATTACCTCTTCTAATTCTAGGGTTTCCTTTCGAATATTAATGTCGTCATAAGATGATCATATGATATAGGAAGCGATGCTAAAAGGAGTATCTATAGACACCCCAATTTGATCCCGCCTAATTTTAGATTGATCCAGGTGAATTTGATGATGAAAACAATTAGAATGATGTTTCAGTACGATCGTCGAGAAATGATCCAAGCTTAGTATTTGAACCCAATGATCAAAATCTTCAAACCAGTGAAATCATAATTGAACCACCATATTGGAACCTTGGGGTCGCTATATTCATTGTTGCGCCCACCATTAGAATCTCTTGGAAACCCTAGCCAGAAGCAGCGACCGCCACATTGAACCTTGGGGTCGCCAACTCCATTGTGGCAACCGCCACTAGAACCTCTT
>JAULJZ010032391.1:0-15008 GCA_032270985.1 Heliamphora pulchella
CATAAAATGAAAAATTAATTTTATTAAAAATAAAATTAAATACTAAAAATATGATTTTCAGTATACCAACCCTAACAGCTATCTCTAACCATAATAAATGAACATGCTGTCTGATTCTCAGCAAATGAAACACGAGGGTGTGGCAGACACGCCGAATAGATATACTGACTCGGATCTTCTAATTCCCCCTGAGACATGTAATTTACCCCTGTCTGCCTAACATGGTTTGGTAGGGGATTAGTCGTGACATTCGGCTTTGGAGTAACGGATGGTGGGGGAATCACTTTGTTGTTGATGGGGTTCTAGATATCATGTCGGAGTTTTAAACACTTATCAGTTAAATGTCCGCGACCTTGGTGGAAGGCACAATATTGAGAAGCATTAAACCTTGGCGGTAAGGGATCAGGTACGGGCAAGGGGACTAGCGGCTTGATATGCCCTTTCTCAACAAGTCGACTCTAGGCGGTGGATAATAAAATGTTGAGGAGAGTGAACACCCTCCTTGGCCTTTGTTGCTGTTGACCGTTGTCCAACTGATGGGTATTGTTAGATTGTTGGGCGGAAGAAGACAGGTTTAACAGGTTTACCTCGTTCGAGCGAGACACGAGGTTGGTGGTGGTAGTTTGGTTTTGGTTGTTTGTTGGGAATGTTCCTCTAGGTTTTCAGCTAGGTTCGGCTTTCTTGATATCTCCAGACTAAATGACGTCTTCAATCTGTTCTCCAGCGTCAAACAACTATTCAAAGGTAGAAAGCGGCCGAGTGATAAGATACCGCTTCAGTGGAGACTGCAAATTCTTATCCACGATCCTCACCTGTTCTTTCTCAGTGGGCCAGTTTTTCATCTTGGCAGCTTTACCCCTCCATCGGGTCAGGAAATCGACAAAAGACTCCCGACTCTCCTGTCGAGTTGTTTCGAGCTCTCTGGTGGTGACAACCAATTGGACATTGTAGCTATACTTACTGACAAAAGCCATAGCTATGTCCTCCCAAGTCCTAGTTTTGGCAACCTCTAAAGAAAGAAACCATCTTTGTGTAGCCCCAGAGAGTGATCGATGGAAAAGTTGAGCCTTGAGCTGATCATCAATCCCTACGGGGGAGAGAGTTATAACGTACATCCTCAGATGAATTCGGGGGTCTCTAGTACCATCAAATTTCTCCATCTCTGGTATTTTGAACTTTTTGGACAACTTTGCATCTAGGAACAGGCGCAAACCACCCACATCCAGCATGTATTCTTCTACTCCCTTTGCTTTCCTCAGCACCTTCTCCAATCAGTCGATCTTATCCGCCAGCGCGGATTTCCTAGACTAGGCAGTGTTCTCTTCTTCTACCATCACCGGGCAGGAAACCCGAGGTGGTATAGCAACTTGTGGTACATCCTGTCCTTGGTTGTCGTCCCAGAAGTCTTCGCCGTTCTCATTTTTGTCATCCAACTGTCCATTTACAACGGGCATACGGGCCTGAATTGCTTGGATCTGCGCCTGACATTGGTTTTGAGCTTGGGTCTGCTGCTCCACAGCTCTTTGTATCTCAGTTATAGCTCTCATTAGAGCTGTCAAGTTCACCTCGTTCTCTGCCATTTCAGCTAATTGTTTGGACACTCTGTGAAGTCTACTTGATTCTGACCTCTCCCAAACACGTGTTAACTGTGCTTTTCTCGGCTCAATAGTAAACCCGCAAAAAAATTTTGATTTCCAAAAGTAGAATAACCAGTATCAAACACTTCTCAGATGAGAATTTTGACGATAGATAGCAAACATCCCAAATACCCGAAGTAGCAAATCATAAGCAGATAATCACGAAAGCTATAACAATGCCCCTGCCGAGCTCATATTGGCAACATAACAACTAAACAGGTTTGACTAAACTTGGGTGAAGAAATGGGCAGTACTTCGACAAGAAAATAGAACTAGGCTGAGAGGACTTAGTTTGACCTAGAATTCTAAGGAAAAACGGGCAGCATAACGGTAAGAAACTAGCTCATGCGGGTATAATAAGGATATGGAGGGAACGAGCCTAAACAAAGGTGGGGTATACAACTAACAACCTGAGAAGAAACTGGAAGAGAGAAAAACTACCCTAGAGATTTCAAAATGAAACACGGGCATGGCCCCGAGAAGAAAACTATGCCGTGGAAACCAAAACATGGTGAAAGCAAGGCCCAGGTAAGAACCTGAAGGTGAAAAGCTAACCTAATCAAAGGATAAGAGAAAACCCAGGTTAAACCCGAAAAAGGAACTAGCTTAAGCCCGAACAAACAATCCCAACAATACGCAATCAAAACATACAATTAAGAAAACACATAATCATACTAGGGTTAGCAGTACCTAATGGGGGGTTCTACGCTACTATATGCAATAGGCCGATTTTGATCAATCGAGCAGGGTACCTTCTGAATAGAGCTGGGTATATACCTTCCATGCCTGGAGTGGTGCAGGATATGGTCAAACAGTACACCCAAACTCTTTTACTGCACCTATGAAAATGTACAGTCAGTAAGGCTTGCCTGCCTTCCCAACAATTCTCGAAACAGATGAACGTTCAGAACATCAGGTCAACCAGGCAAGGGGGTTTGAAGAACAATGCACGTGCATGCGATAATGCAAATGAGAAATAAATATTAAGAACCAATGATGTTTTCAAGTCTAGCCTTCTTATTTGATTTTATAAATTAATCCCTAGTAGAGACGCCAGAAAATACTGTTGTGCCAGGATTTTGAGAGTTTTTGGAAATGGTCAAAAATAAGAAAATTCAAAAATGTTTAGAAAATATTTTAATACCTTGAAAGCCAAATTTTGAAATTTCTTTTTTGTTAAAAATAGAGTCGCCACTTAGTTTTTGAGTAAAACTAAGAAAAAAAAATGGCTACTGATATTCAAAACGTTAACTAGAGAAAAAGGGTTCGGGGGCTAAGGTACGAATCGGGGATGTTGTTAGGCACCCCGTTCGCCCAACCGTAAGGTTGGCCTCTACTAATCATCATTGGTTCTTTAATATGATTTCTCAAATGCATGCAAATAAAGAAAGTCGAGGCAAAAAAGAAACATTCAAAATCAAATATGGAAAATACATAAGATATGTACATAGAATACCAAATAAAATAAGTGAATAAATAAAATCTAAAGTCCAACGGTATGCAATTTATAACTAAAGAATATATAGAGCACACCCACATACAATTTCACAAAAAAAAAACCTAAACTATTATGGTAGGCATAAAACAATAAAAACATGCTAGAAGTTACCAACACAACCTAAATATGAATTGTTGCAAAATAAGCTAAACTTGTCATGCCCCAAACACGAGACCACGTGAAACACCCACAAACAAACAACCACAACACCCAACCCGAGGATACACTCTCAAAATAAACATACATGCATTGTATATAAACGCCAAACGGCAAACATTACAAGGCTCCAATGCTGAGGAACATGTATTAAGCATACATGATACAGATAGAAACAAAAAGGAAGATTATAACTCTTCCACTTCTCCTGCACCTCCAGATCTACCAGCGTGACCGGTACCTAAAGAAAAGAAAATCCCACACCGTGAGCCAAGGCTCAGCAAAAACTAGATAGGCATGCAATATAAACAAAACATGCTAGGAAATCGAAGTGCAGGTTTAGACATTCTTTTAAGCCTTGAAAACAGTTTTTCACGTGCAAACGGGAAAGTGAGAATACAAACCATCTTTTGACTCACTCGTAGGAGCATGAAAACAGTTGAAAAAGGGTTTTTAAATTGCGATTCACGCGACTCTTAAAACAGTTTAAAAATTGGTCTATCCGTCCCATAATGCAGTACATGTAATCCATGATACATACAATCAGCCCTCACACGCCGTAACCACAGTTCTAACACTGAGATAAAGATCTGCACATAAACATACATTTCTGGGATAAAACTGTATACTATGGGGTAAAACCATAGACCAAATCACGGGATAAAACTGCATACTTTACCGTAAGCCACGGGATGGAACAGTCGACCACGGATTATGCCACGGGATAAAACCGTAAATCACGGAATAAGACCGCATACTGCAGAATAAAAGCGCACACCATGGGATAAAACTGCATATTACAGGATAAAACTGAACATTACAGGATAACACCGAACATACATATGCATAACCTAATCAGGATTTAAATGCATAAAGCCACGTACTGTCACTACGTTTCACAAACCACGTCACATGCTACACACGTGACTCACATAATACCTACAATTCATGCAACATGCATCACATGCATCCGTTCCTCATATTCTACATAACTATGCCTATAAAACTTTTGAATTTTAAAGCATTCAACTACGGCACACGTAACGATACCAAAACCATGTAATTCATTTACATAATCCATGCATAATAAACTACAGTTATAAATACATAAAGCCAGCTATAAGTGAACATAGCCATATAATCTCAAACCGTGACACCACTTGCCACAAAATTCGACACGACACCACATGCCACACACCCGTCATCCGATACCCGAACGATCCATCCACAAACCAGGACCCGTCCACACACCGGGACAACCAACACCTAGTCCGAAGATCAACATCAGAACCTCTCTCCAACCGATTCTTACCAGAACCCAACCTTAAAACCGAACCACGAACCTACACGTCCCAAACATAACCAACACGCATAAAATCGTGTCACAACTCCCAAAATCTAACCATGCACGTCAACCTAAGGCCGACATCTAAATGAAACACCTGAGGCCACAACACAACCCCCAAACCACCACATGACCAACCGAACTCGAAAAGGAATCAACAGGTATTTGAATCAACTAATTCTCATAAATTAATCAATTGAATACCATAGGACGCCAATCGAAAACTAAAACCCAACCACCGAACCACCTTCACATTGCCCAGAAGTTCAATCGACTGACCTAACCCCTAGTCGACTGAACAACACACTGGAAACTCGCAAACGCCAAACAGCCACAGTTCAGTCGACTGACCCTTGAGGTTCAGTCGATCGAACCCCAAAAACATGATCCAGTCAACTGAACCTCACGGTTCGGTCGACTGAACAAAGGCGAGAACAGTTTTCGAACATTGTTTTGGCCTCCAAAACCTCGTTTCAGTACCTCCAAACTCCGATCTAACACCCTCAGACATACACACACCCAAGCCAAACACCAAACACTTGAAAGAAATCCTCAAAACACCATTTCATCCACCGAAATCGACATAAAACAGGTTTTAAACCAAAAAATCCAACTTT
This sequence comes from Heliamphora pulchella, assembly GCA_032270985.1. Taxonomy (NCBI): domain Eukaryota; kingdom Viridiplantae; phylum Streptophyta; class Magnoliopsida; order Ericales; family Sarraceniaceae; genus Heliamphora; species Heliamphora pulchella. Next base: position 5,254 of record JAULJZ010032391.1, read on the forward strand.
ACAGAAAATCAGATCTACAGCTATCTGACCGGTAAAAGTACACCCGATTACACGTACCACCCTTATAAAATATACAGGTCTAGAATCCTATCTCGGTGAGTTCAAAACGTGATGCCTCGATCTACGTGAAAAATTGAGCTTCGCCAGAATCAAATCTTAACCGGATGAACGCGTAGCCCACCGTGCCAAAAGTAAAGATCTGCTGTTGGATCGTTGAAAATCGAGCCCCGGGCACCCGTGAACTTAGAGAGAAGGCAGAGAGAAAACAGGAAGCTTGTTGGAGAAGTTTTAAAAAATGTCTTTATGAAAATATCTAACTCCAGATATTTATAGGTCTCCAAAATATCTTTTTTTAAAAATTTTCAAAATTCGCACCACAACGGCCCACAGCCTGGGAACCTACCCCGCATGCATATCTAAGCCCGATCATGCATCGAAAGCAATAAAACATGCTCAACCGAAAACACATAACGTGCGTCTAGAAACGCCGAAAAAGAAAATAGGTCAGGGTCACATAACTCTACCCCTTTAGAAGAATTTCGTCCCCGAAATTCAGCTCAAGGTCAAAACAACCAACCGTCGATTGCAATCGACACAAGCATACGAGATGGTCAGCCAAACTATTTTTAGGATATAGTTAAACAAGGTCAGGCATCCTAAATAATGACCAACTATCTCAAAGACATGGGATCTACCACACACACCAACCTCACATCATCACCAGCCACTGCCTCAACACAGCACATCATCCACGAAATCTATCACCAACTCCCAATGGATGCAACAAGGAAACTAGCCCAAAGCCTACAGACTCAGAAAGTACCTCTGCTCGCTGAAGGTATATCTGCATCATCCGGCACAACTAGTGCCCTGGAAGAACTAAGAGCTATTAGGGAATATGCTCGTGGCAGCGTCGCTCTACCCTATCCACCATAACTCAGCACTGTCGGCTACCGCACTGACTGAACTGACGTACTCCCACCTGCCATTCAAGAAGTCTGAACCGCAGGATAATGCTATCGCTCCTGCACATATGAGCTCGCTAGTGTCCCCACTATACTCGGCGCACCCTCTCTCTGGGGACAAGTCCTGCGAATATGTCCCCATCTAGCTACATCTGTAACAAACTGGCATCTCCCTGTCCTGTGACTGATCCGGTACGGAGCTCTGAGATTGCCTCAACTGTGGGTCTCGATACTGTCTCGGCTGCGGGCAATCTGGAACATGATGCCCCAGCTCTCCACATCGATAACATCTGACCTCTCTCTGCTCTGGCCTCCCCGACGAAGCCATTGATGGTGCTGGTGCAGAGAACTACTGTGGTAACCTAGATGGGTGAAAGGTAGAACTAGAGGACCTCTGCCTCTTGTTGGAACGCCCACCTGTATGCGCCTCTGTCCCACCCTGTGGTGTCCGGGCCTCCCTGAAAGCTCGAATCTCTATCATAGTGTTCTCCACCCTCGTCGCTGCCTCCACCAGCTCTGTGAACACCCGAATTCCCATCGCGACCACACGCTCCCTGATCGCTGGCCTCAAGCCCCGCTCGAACCTCATCGGTCGCAGCTCGTCTGTGCTCACCAACTCCGGTGCAAACTGGGATAAACATGTAAACCTGGCCTCGTACTGCATGACGCCCATAGTCCTCTGGGTAAGAGTGTAGAACTCCTCCTTGTACAAGTCTCTCTTCGAAGCCAGGAAGTATTTCTCCAGAAACACTCCTGTAAAAGCTGCCCATGTGACTCCCGTGATGGTCCTAGCATACTTCCACCACGCATGAGCAGCACCCCTCAGCTGAAAGGTGGCAAATGAAACCTGTAACTCAGCCTCCAAGATCTGCAATGTGTTCAGGATCCGAGTCACTAACTCCAACCACTTTATCGCCACAATAGGATCAAGATATCCTGCAAAGGTAGGTGGATCCATGCGCCTGAACTCCCACATCGCTACTGTAGCTCTCACCTCAAGTACTCCCTCTCTCTCCCTAACAATCTCACCTCTAAGCAATTGCTGGAAAGAACCCACCAGCACTTGCAATAACTCCGTCGCGTCCATCGGTCCCAGGGGAGCATTGGCATCCCCAACATCAGGGATAGGAACATCCCCTTGGCCAACACAACGGCCACGACCTCGACCATTGCCTCGCCTTCTTTTTGCAGACATCGCGTCTATATGAAAAAGACAGGACATAAAATGAAGCACATAGCATAAACCACATAAGCATGCTAACACATAAGTACATAGGTTCATGCTAAACAAAACACCATATACCGAGGAGAACCAACAAGAATGACGCGTCAATCTGGATGACCTACTCAGACTCTCTGCTAGAAATCACATCAGCTAAACGCGTTTCTAACTTGGCTCTCAAATTTGTTAACCCAAACACCCAAAGGAAAGACTATCACTCCTAAGATTCAACCCCCATGCTCACATATACACATCATTCACGTATGACCCGCATGCTATCACGTTCATGTTATCAAAGCATCTAAACACATGCAGTCAAGCACATGCAATCAACATTACAGGTGATGCAATCTCTTCCTACGGCTCTTAGGTAATCGAATCCAGAGCTCTAATACTAAGTTGTCATGCCCCAAACTCTGGGCTACATGAAACACCCATAAACAACCAAATATACACCCAATCCGAGAATATACTCTCAAAGTAAATCATACATGCACTGTATGTAAACGCCAAACGGCATACATTACAAGGCTCCAACGCCGAGAAATATGTATTAAGCAAACATGATACAGATATAAACAAAAAGGAAGACTATAACTCTTTCACCTCTCCAGCACTTCTAGATCAACTAGCGTGACCGGTACCTGAAGAAAAGAAAATCCCACGTCGTGAGTCAAGGCTTAGCAGAAACTAGACAGGCAAGCAGTATAAACAAAACATGCTAAAAAATTGAAGTGCAGGTTTAGACTCTCTTTCAAGCCTTAAAAATATTTTTCACATGCAAGGGAAAGCGAGGATACAACCATGTTTTTGACTCACTCATAGGAGTTTGGAAAATAGTTAAAAAAGGGTTCTTAGATCGCGATTCACACGACTCTTAAAACAGTTTAAAAATTGATCTATCCGTCTCATAATACAATACATGCAATCCATGATACATACAACCGGCCCTCACACGCCACAACCACAGATCTAACAACCGGCCCTCACATGCCGCAACCACAGTCCTAACACTGAGGTAAAGATCCGCACATAAACATACATTCCCGGGATAAAACCGTATACTATAGGATAAAACCATAGACCAAATCACGGGGTATAATCGCAAACCAAACCACGGGGTAAAATCGCATACTTTACCGTAAATCACGGGATGAAACCGCCAACCACGGATTATGCCACGGGATAAAATCGTAAACTAAACCATGGGGTAAGACCGCACACCACGGGATAAAATCGCATATTACAGGATAAAACTGAACATTACGGGATAACACCGAACATATCTATGCATAACCTAATCAGGATTTAAATGCATAAAGCCACGTACTGTCACTACGTTTCACAAATCACGTCACATGCTACACACGTAACTCACATAATTCCTGCAACTCAAGCAATATGTATCACTTGCATCAGTTCCTCATATTCCACATAACCATGCCTATAAAACTTCTGAGTTTTAAAGCATTCAACTACGATACACGTAACGATACCAAAATCATGTAATTCATTTACATAATCCATACTTAATAAACCACAGTTATAAATGCATAAAGTCAGCTATAAGCGCACATAGCCATATAACCTCAAACCGTGACACCACCCGCCACAAAACTCGACACGACACGACACCACATGCCATACACCCGTCATACGATACCCGAACGACCCATCCACAAATCGGGACCAGTCCACATACCAGGACAACCAACACCTAGTCCAGAGATCAACATCAGAACCTTCCTCTAACCGATTCTTATCAGAACCCAGCCTTAAAATCGAACCACGAACCTACACGTCCCAAACATAACCAACACGCATAAAACCGTGCCACAACTCCCAAAATATAACCATGCGCATCAACCTAAGGACGACATCTAGACTAAACACCCGAGGCCACAACACGACCCCAAACCACCACATGACCAACCGAACTCCAAAAGGAATCCACAGGTATTTGAATCAACTAATTCTCATAAATTAATCAATTGAATACCATAGGACGCCAATCGGAAACTAAAACCCAACCACTGAACCACCATCACATTGCCCAGAAGTTCAGTCGACTGACCCAAGCCACAGTTCAGTCGACTGATCCTCGAGGTTCAGTTGATCAAATCCCAAAAATATGATCTAGTCGACTGAACCTCATGGTTCGGTCGACTGAGCAGAGGCGAGAACAGTTTCTAAATACTGTTTCAGCCTCCAAAACCTCGTTTCGGTACCTCCAAACTCCGATCTAACATCCTTAGACATACACACGCTCAAGCTAAACACCAAACCCTCGAAAGAAACCCTCAAAACACGATTTCATCTATCGAAATTGACATAAAACATGTTTTAAACCCAAAAATCTAACTTTACAGAAAATTAGATCTACAACTATCCGATTGGTAAAAATACACCCAATTACACGTAGCACCCTTATAAAATATACAGGTTTAGAATTCTATCTTGGTGAGTTCAAAACTCGACGCCTCGATCTACGTGTAAAATCGAGTTTCGCCATAATCAAATTCTGATTGGATGAATGCGTAGCCCACCATGCTAAAAGCAAAGATCCGCTGTTGGATCGTTAAAAATCGTGCCCCGGGCCCCCGAGAACTTATAGAGAAGGTAGAGAGAAAATAGAAAGCTTGTTGGAGAAGTTTTGAAAAATATTTTTATGAAAATATCTAACTCTAGATATTTATAGGCTTCCCAAATATATTTTTTTGAAAATTTTCAAAATTCGTACCACAACGGCCCACGGCCTTGGGAATCTACCCCGCATGCATATCTAAGCCCGATCATGCATCGAAAGCAATAAAACATGCCTAAACGAAAACACGTAACGCGCGTCCGAAAATGCCGAAATAAAAGGGGTCAGGGTCTCACAAACTTAGTCGATTATTAAGTTATAAACTTCAACTCCATACTCGAGTTTGCATAATTAGCCGAGGCAGCATGAGGAGGAGCTAGTGCTTCTGACCTTAGGGCAACGTCTACGAGGAGGGAATTTCAACGTCTAGACCCTCCAACATTCATCGAAGACCTAGTGTCACGACCCATTTTTAAACATAACGTCTGTGATCGGCCAGTGAGTCAACACTCACCAAAGGCCTCTATTGTTCTTTAACTTTCACTGTATTTTGCAAATTGCCAACTATTTTTTTTAAAAGAAAAGAATTCTCCGAAAGAAAAAGAGAAGACGAGTCGATAAAAACTCAATTTTTTCCATTCAAACTTTCCCAAAGTCTCATTTTAAAAGAAAATCCAGAACTTACTAATAGTGCACTTAACATTCAATATTATTTAGCATATATCCATGTGCTAAATACAGAAATGCAAATCACATGAATTTAAATAGAAAATATGAACAAAATAAATATTTCTTTCTTGGGTACCACTTTCTTTATTCCGTTATGCGTCACCAGAAATATGTCAATATCCATTAGTCACACTAATGTGAATTCAAAAATATCAAGATTTTTAGTTTGCCATTAATTATCCAAGTTTAACTTTTATAATTAGAACCTTTTTATTTTATACCAAATATCATACCGATTCCCATTCTTATTCCATCCAACCCTCGGTATTTTTCCTGCTCTCGAGTTAGAACCTTCCGGTATTGTTTTCCTGTTTTCCCAAGTAGGGACCTATGGTGTTATTTTTCTGTTTTTCTAGAGGAGGGATTTTTGGTGCTATTTTTTCGTCTTTCCAGAGCAAGGACCTTTGATATTCTTTTCCTGTCCCCTAGAGTAAGGACTCTTCGGTATTATTTTCTTGTCTCTCGGAGTAGGAACCTTTCGGTATCTTTATTATCCACCGAATAGGGATCTTTCGAATTTTTATCAATACATTTATTGTATATGAAAAACCCATGTTTACCGAGACTTATTAACCGAATAAAATGTAGTAGACATTCATGGTTTAATTTATCATCTCGAGATCTCATAAACAGGTTAAGGAAAGTCTAGAAATCAAAATATCTAAGAACTCACCCATTAAATTAAAGTTCAACCGATTAGTTCCTGTCTAAGAATTTTTGATCCAGAAATAACGCACAAAAATACTGACTTTAGTACAATATTGTAGATAAGAAAATCTTATTTTATACTTAAGTTTTTATTAACAAAATTTTAACACTTGATCCAACTTAATCAAGATTTAAATCATTAACTTTTAAAACTCAGTTGTAAAGAATTCTTGTAAGTCCTTTTTATTCTAAAATGCCTTATTTTGTTAAGTTATCACCTTCAAGACATTTAGTCTCAAGTGTCAAACCCTAACTCTTATTTTAAGATAAAAACAATAAAAAAATACTGGTATAATATTCGTAGTTCTATAAAATCTTAGAATTTATTGTTATCAAAATATTTTATTTTATGTTTCAAAATTCTAACTTTTATTAAAACCATGCATACATTTCCTAGCAAACCTTATAATTTAATCAAATTACTAAATCTCGTTTTTCCTCTTTTCTTTCTTATGTTTAAAGCTCAAAATGGAACCTCTAAAAATGTTAAGTTTAAGAATTTATTCTTAAATACTTATTTTAGTTAAAAACTTGGTTTAGTTTAACTAAAACCAAAAAATGTAAATAAAAGTCTTTTATTCAAATAGCATTTTGAGTATCCTAATTTTTATAGAAATCTTGAGTTTTTGTTAAAAATGTATTATTTTTTTTCACAAACTTCTTTTCAATCTAATTAAGGCCCAGTTTTTGCAAATAAAATTTATAATTTAATTTGTTCTATCTCCTAAAATCTCATAGCTTAACACTTGCAAAAATTTATAAAGTGAATGTTTAAATCAAAATTTCTTCAAAATGTTCAACTTTAAGAGAAAATCTCTTAATTTAATTTATTTTATTATGTTCTTTAAAATACCTATTTCAAATAAAACTTGATTTTGACTTAACTAAAATTAATAAAATTCTTTATTTTTATAAAAAATTCTTTTACTATCATTTTAACTTTTTAAATTAGAAAAGCCTTAAAGAATATGCAAGCAACAAAAACTCACAGTGGCCAACACACTGTTTTAATACACATCCCACACTTGGTTCAACACACACACACACAACACATGCACACAATCTATATGCTGGGATCTTTTACCAAAATACCTGAACTTTTTAACTTAATTAACGAATTATGGTTTTTAAAATTTAATTTTCATTATACGTAAAAGCGTGTTTAGCAAACATGCATTAATAGAAAATATGTTTGCTAAATACGCTTTAAACTTAATCTCGAAAGAAATAAAATAACAATATAAAAACGTGTTTAGTAAACACACTTTGTGAATTTATACATAAAACGTGTTTAGTAAACATATTTTTAGTATAAATTTAGTTTTAATAAAAGTGTGTTTGCTTTCAATGAAAACGTATTTAGTAAACACGTTTTTTTTAGTGAATGAGTATTAGTATGTAGTTAGTTCATATTTTTAATAAGTACGATATTAAAGAGTTAAATTTTGTGTATATTTCTGATTTAATTTTTAAATATTTTTTTATGATCGGATCTATTTATTACGTAAAATTCAATAAATTTGTTATCCATATAAAAATTTAAGTTGACCCGATACCTGTAACTAAATGATCTTATAATGTTCTTTCAGAAATAATATAAATAAAAGTTATAATTTTAAAAAATTTTTTTAAACAAATGTTATTCAATCACTTACTTACAGTTATCAAATCAATCTATTTTTTTTTTACAAATAAGAAACTCGACGAATTCTATATTATAAATGGAATCAATTATAAAAATATATTGGACAACTAAAGAAAACTTTTCATGTAAATATGTTTTTCATTAGGCATTTTACAGTTATCAAACCAATGCGTATTAGTGTTTTATTCATGGATGAGTTAGTATGCGATACTTTCATATGTTTAATAAGTTTATCTCAAAGGAGTTAAACTTTATTTATATTTTTGATTTAATTTCTAATTTTTTTTATGATCGGATCGGTTTATTACGTAAAATTCAATAAATTCGTTATCCATGTAAAGATTTAGGTTGACCCAATACCTGTAACTAAGTAATCACATAATGCTCTTTTATAAATAATATAAATAAAAGTTATAATTTAAAAAAAAAATTTTAAACAAATATTATTCAATCAATTAGTTACAGTTATCAAATCAATCTATTTTTTTTACAAACAAAAAACTCCACGAGTTCTAAGTAATAAATGGATTCAATTATAAAAATATATTCAAAAATTTAAAAAAACGCTTTTCATGTAAATATATTTTTCATTAAACTTTTTTCAAGTAAACAAATTTTTGCTGGTTCATTTTCAAAAAAAACGTGTTTAGTAAACACGCTTTTAATATAAAAACGTGTTTACTAAACACGTTTTATACGTAAAAAATTTAAAGTGTGTTTGGTAATCACGCTTTATATGTAAAAATATAAATGCTTATTTTGTAATCACGCTTTATGTATAAAAATATAAATGCGTACTTTGTAATCACACTTTATGTATAAAAGTATAAAAGCATGTTTGACAAACACGTTTTATGTACAAGAGTATAATTAAATATTATTTTTTCAAAACTATTGCATTTGTCAAAAATATTTGTGAATAAAGCGTGTTTGTTGAATACGTTTTTACGTAGAATAAAAATTAAGTTTTAAAAGCTGTAATCCATTAATTAAGTTAAAAAATTCATGTATGTTGGTAAAAGAGCCATCTATGTAGAACTGTGAGACCCTGAACCTTGTTAATTTTGATTTATATACATGATTACGTGTTTTTTCTTCATGATATATATTATCGATGCATAGTTTATGTTTTGGAGTTGTAGAACAGTATTTAGAAGTGTTTTACGCTTTCTCGGACCTTGTTTAGGCTTGTTGGGTTAGCCTTAGAACATAAAACCGAGACTCAAAACAGTATGTTAGACCAAGCAGGTTCGGTCGACCGAAGTGGAAACCAGTAGGTTTAGAACCTTGGGTTCGGTCGACTGAACTCAAGAGTTCGATCGACTGAACTGAGGCGGTTTGCGTTTTTCGAGGCACTTCAGTCGACTGAAGTGGCCTATTCAGTAGACTGAACAGGTTTTTTGGCGTGCTTATAAGTAGAGGAAGGGGCTGAAATGTTTGAAAAAGCTTATTTCTTTCTCGTTCTCTGCCTTCTCTCTACATTTGTGACCTACCCGAGCCTTGTTTTTGATTATCAGCTTGTGGATCCCTGCTATTTACGCTGCTAGCTTTACGCTCATCTGGTTAGATTCTCGTTTCGACGAGACCCAATTTTCGAGGCGTCGAGTTTTGACCCAATGAGGTAGGATTCTAGACCCTACTGCTGTATTAGGGTATTATATATAACTATATGCTTTTTCACTGATAGAAAATGCATGAAATTTCATATCTATGTTTAAACCTCGGTATTTCGGGTAAAAAGTATGTTTTTCGCTTTTTTGGTTTAGTACATCATATGACATGTGATTTTATGATTTTCAAAAGGTGTTCTTGAAAATGGTGGTAATTGTTGGAAAATGGAGGATTTTGATGAAAATCTCAACATTTTATGTTTTGGAGGTTTGGAGCTCGCCTTCGGGGTTG